>OVAU01001255.1:0-15522 GCA_900406315.1 Biscutella laevigata subsp. laevigata
AAATTTCCCGTCCCGAATTCCCGTTTGCCCACCCCTAGTTGTAAGTTGTAAACTACTCTTTTTCTTTTCAACTTCTCAAAACTAAAATCTAATTCCAAATGAATTAACAAGTAAAATTAATCTAATGGTTTAACAGTAAAGTCAGAATTTAGTTAATAATCAGATTTTTTTTTTTTTACTTTAAATTAATTTTAAAAAAAAATCCAAACAAATTTGAAAAGAAAGTAGTGCTCTGTTGGCAACCCAAGAATAGAAATTAGTAATTTTTGTAAGCAATTATAACATTACAATTACAGAAATATATCAAAATTCAGCAAACTTCTAAATAACAAACACAGAAAAGAATCTGAAACAAAAAGGGTAAAAACACAGAGGATCTTGAAGAAGAGAGTTCAGATTCTGTTATCTATCCTTTTGGAATGAGCATCACAGATCCGTGAAATTCCATGGAATCTCATCCTTTTTCAACGTCACAACAACAAGTGGAAACAGAGGATCTTGAAGAAGAGAGCTCAGATTCTCCTAGATTACTCATCCTAGTGGTAATCGACTGTTTACAATGCTCAATAGCTCCTTCAATGGAGTTATCTATCTCTGAGCTCGCGTTGCTGCTTCTCATTAGCGTCTGTAAATCCAACGACCCGTTTGATCCGAAACTGAACGAAGATGACAATGAAGACGCCGAAGAAGAAGAAGACGAACATTTTGTTGAAGAATGTCTTTGTATCACACCAGAGAATGATCTCCTGTGAATCAATGGAGGATTGTTACTCGTTGGCCATTCGATTTTCTCTTTAGAGCGATTGCTGTCTTCAATTTGGGGATGGATCTCTGACGAATCTGAGCAGCCTTGTTTGTAGAAGAGAGCTTTGATGTAAGCGCGTGAGGCTTTGAGCTTCTGAGTAATCGATGAATGTTTGATCTTTTTGCTCCAACTGTTTCCAGGATTTTCGTTGCTCTCCGTCGAAATCTCGAGAAAACACGGCTCGTCTTGCTCGTTTACAACGATCTCACTGCTACTAAATCTCGGCGGTGAAGATACGGCGGAGTGTGGAGAAATCGGAGTATTTATGGCGGTGACGGCAGAGGATGCGAGAAGCTTTTGGACCATTTGGAGACGAGGAGGGAGATGGAGAGGAAGGAGTTGACCTTTGTAAAAGAGCTCATCAGCTGGAAATGTGGTGGATTCGCCGGAAGCTACGGCGGAGGAGCAAAATTGGAACTCGAACTCTCGGCTATGCGGTGGAGAGAAGTTAACCGGGAAGGTGATGAAGCTTGAAGGGAGAGAAGAAGAAGAAGAAGAGAGACTGAGCTCCATGTCTATGTAATCATCATCGCCATCTATGGAACTAACTCGTGTTCTTGATTCTGTCTCATGCAAATCCATATCTAATTGTAAGTAACTGTGTATGTATCTGTGTATATATGTCTGAAATCTGATTATCTCTCCCTCTCTGATTTACTTTACTTCGGTTTCTAGGGAACTGAGAACTGAGAAGAGCTCATGGGGGTTTGTGGAGGAGGGAAAGAGCATCTTTTAAAGTATTTTTTATTAATTTATTTTGTTATTAGTTCTTTTTATTTATTTTATTTAAACTTAAATACAGTAAAACTTTTATAAATTAATACTCATAAATTAATAATCACTATGAAATAATAAATTATCTTGGTCCCGAATCCGACGAATATAAAAATTGTCAAAATTTGATAATATAATAAAATAATGTTGTTCATCCTATGTTAAAATATGGTCCCAATAATAACATAAATGTATAAATATATAAATTTTCACATAAATATTTATTATATATATAAATATGTTTAATAAGTTTTATTAAAATTTTGAAATTTTGTAGAGTTCATTTATAATTCTTTAAGTGCATAAAACTACTTTTTTTATTGTATCTATTATACTCACATAATTTTTTGCATGTGTTCTTCAAAATTAATTTCTAAAAGTTATTGTCATAAATTATGTAATAAATTATGATTGGTGTAATTTTTTGACAAAAATTAGTCAATTTAATTGAATTTAGTAAATAAATATGAAATAAAGTGATCCTTTGAATCTTTTATATACTCGATCAAACTACTAAATAAATAAATAAGGAATGAAAATTCTAAATAATATGTAAACAAGAAATTATAATGAATTATAAAAAGAAAATTTATCGAATAACATTAAAAATATTATTTTAGTACAAAGAAAATTCTAAAAATTATGAATTTGATTTTTTATAAATTAATAGTTATTAACTTATGTTATAATTAATTTATCTTATAATTAATATTTCTTTAAATTAATAGTTTTTCGAAATTTTCTTGTTATTAATTTATAGAGGTTCTGTATTTAGATTGCTTATATTCCCTTTTTATTACCATTTTTATAACACCTGGATTCCATTATTTTGTTTTTTACATCACTCCCTTGATTTTGTAGAAGACATTTGTAATAAGTCCAAATCATGTAATTCTTTGTTTTTAAAGGGACAATCCCAAAGATTTATCGTTGCACCCATTTTTTAATTTAAATTTCATTTTGTGAAAAAAGATTAATCTTACATATTTAAAAGCTAATATTATAAAAGTGTAGATTTTTTTGTTTCTTTATATATTATTATTTTATTCTTAGCATTAACAAACATTTGTTTTTTGCTGATGTGGATATTTAAGATCATTTCGATCAAAATCCATTCGAACAATTATCATTTAGACTAAAGATTAAAACATGTTAAATTGATTCAATTCGGTTGAACAATCATTTTCTTCAAAAATTTGAACTTAAAATCTCTTTTTTCTTTAAAATGTGTTTTTAAAAAATGTTTGTTGGTTGTATTAATTAGAACCGACTATAAATTCAAGCGAGTCAAACAATCATTTACACTCTATTTTAAAAATTTCTAATTTTTAATTACCTTTTACAAAAACAATTGGTTCTTAAAATTATCCATTTTTTATTTTTATTTTTTGGCCCAAAAAAATTATGGAATTTGAGTGCCCGCTCTTGTATCATCTAATCCTAGATAATAGCAAACATTTTACTATGCATGAATAGACTTTGACTTAACTATTGATCAAATTCATATATTATGTGTCATCATAAATAAAAATGCCATAAAGACATAATATATAATTATTACAAAGTTGGATAAAAAAGTAACTTCTGGCGAAAAAGATATTTTATTTGGTACAAAGAATTACAACAATGGATAGTACTCTCGCAACTAAAGTCCGATTCAAATGAATTGTATTGCAACAAACGATGAAGTATTATTAAAAATGATTAAACAAAAAACTAAGTAAATCTATTTTGAAGTGTTCGATAGATTATGTTCACATTCATCGTACTTTTTTCCTTTCGCAACCGTAAACCGTTTATACATTTTATTTTCCTCGAGAAATACGAATTTCGTTAGTGACTTCACCAACTTGAAAATACCAAAATTGCCACCGTGATCCAAGATTACTAAACCTAATATTCGAGTTAATTACGTCTAAAATACATGGACATAGATCTAAGTTACTCTAGTCTCTTGAGAAGTTAAGAGTCATTAAAGAAATACGATTGAACCGTTGTAAAACATAAAAATAGTTACACATCTCACTTAGACATCCCATTCTAAAAATAAATCCCATAAATGACATATTAGGATACATAGATTTCCAACTCAAAATCAATTGGTTATGAGTGGATTTGCCTATAAACCTTATATATTAGTGAAGAATTGTCCTAACTTTCAATGTGGGACAATCTCACATTCTAATAGGCCTCCTCGAGATGTGGGCAGAGAAAGCCCAACATCTCAGGTATACCACAACGACGGGCCATGTATACGGGTCACTTGACATGTGAGAAACCGTGTTTATGGGAAATCGTCAGTTAGGCTTAACCTTGGCTCTGATACCATATTAGGAAAAATGGGCTTCCAACTCAAAACTAGTTGGCTACGAGTGGATTAGCCCATAAACCTTATATACTAGTGAAGAATTGTTCCAACTTCCAATGTGGGACAATCTCACATTCTAATATGACGAGAGAAAATCGATATTTTTTAGCTTTTATTAAAAATATTCAATAGTTATAGATTATTATCAATTAAATTATTATCTATCCAAACATATAAATTTTTAATATTTTCTAAAATCTATCGATATATATGAATTATTATCCATCAAATCAATATAATTTTTCAAAATATAAAATTACATCTTTTTACAAAAAAAATCAATTTCTATAAATTATTATACTTCAAATTAGCATAATTCTCCAAATATAAGATTCTAACCTTGGATAAAATCTCTCTATTTTTAAGAATTATTTCTAAAAAATCAGTATCTCATTGGCCATAAATTACATCGGTCACGTGAACGGTAAAAGAGTACAAACGGTAGGTGACAAAAGTCACAATCCCATTATAATAAAGAAGAAGAAGAAGTCACGATCTCTTTTGGCTATAATTCAAATGCATCATTCTTGTTTCTACATATCAAAATGTTATCTTTATAAATCTAAAAAAGGTTAATAATTGTTGCAGGTTCTTGGTAAGTCCAAAGCTCTATTCATCCCCACACTCCTATATATATATATACTATTTTCCCAAGTCTTTTCGCTTTCTACTTTATTTATTCATAAAATAGTCACATGTAAGATTATTGTCAAACTTACATGTAAGATTATTTACTTCCCTTTTATCGATTTATTGACATAGAAATAAGATTGTACAAAATGGACAAAGTCAAGTTTGATTGATACACTATGCACTTCATAATTACAGATTTGATCCGAAGAGGTTGCAGTTTTAGTAACATCGGTTACAACTTTATAGTAAAAAATTTGACGTCAACTTTGTAGTAATTAAAACCTTGCTTAAATCAAGAAACTTTTTGAAAGAATAACATATTCATGGTTGGGCAAACTACTCATACCTAAAGAACCTCAAATTAAGAGATACCAAACCAAATTGAAATCGTCATAATTACCTAATGAATAGTAGATTCCTATACAGGAAGAACCAAAATCAAATGAATACCTAGTTTTCAAAAATACATAGAAATATGAATTATATTTATACTATAATATCCAAATTTATAAATATAAATCTAAATTAATTTGGATAATTTCATACCTGAACCAAATCGATCTATACATATTTTGGTTTCTTTACGAGTTTTATATATCCTACCTAAAATAATGTAGACTATAGGCTATCTGAACAAATTTTTGAATGTTCCAATATTAGATCATAAGCATACATACCCGAAATAGCAAAAACCGAAAATACATGATTCGAACCAACCCAAAAAAAATCGAATGCCCAACACAAATATTATTAGGTTAAAAAAGAAAAAAAAATGGTTAACATTTGTAAGATGATATTTAAAACTTATTTTTTGGAATATAGCACCATAAGGTCCATAACCTTCTTAAATACTACTACCTAATAATAACAAACAATGTAACCTTAGAATTCATTTAGTTTTATTTCCCGTACAAATGATGTCTAGTTGGTTTTAGGGCAAATTTGGTGTGACTTTTTCTTTGTTTCAATCATTGAAACACTTAACAAAGTTTTTTTTTTTTTTTGTCAGGTGGACCACAACCCGGTCCCACTAGGTTATTTTACACGCACACTGGGTGGGCTTTCGCTCGAACTCGCGAGCAGGTGACAAGTACAACAACAGCTTCACCGCTGCGCTATGAGGACTCATCGAAACACTTAGGTGGTGGTATTGGATTAAAGAATTTCATAGAATATGAAAGAATAGATAATTCTATCCAATTCTTGTGTTATTCAATTTGTTAGAATTTAAATTCTTTCAAATTCATGTGTTATTTAATCTCATGGAATTTAAAAGAATTTAAATTCTATTGTTATTCAATCTAATGGAATTCAAATTCTATTGAATGATAGTGTTATTCAATTTTAAATGCATTTAGAAATCATATCATTTTGATAGAATTTAATGGAATGTGAATTGAATTTCATGTAAGGATCAAATTTTAGCTTTTGAGCTATCATTTTAAGAGAATTTCCTATTTTCTCTCAAAATATTTTATAATCCCTTAAAATCTATCACAAACATATTCTTTTTGTTTTTCTACAAATCACATCTCGAAATTCACCCTTAAGTAAAATGCCTTGCTATTTCCGATTTTCCTTTTCTAATTTTTGTTAAAGTAAAATCACTTTCTAATTCCTTTTCCAGGAAGAATCTAGAAATTTTTAGCACTCCAAGATTTAACAGAGACATAGTGAGGTAATGATGTGGAATGATGAGAACATTCATATTGATTTAGAGTTAACAGATTTAGTGTAAGTTAATAAACAAATCGTTAAGTTAATTTAGATCCCACTAATGAATTTAATGGATTGAGTAGTGGACCAACCTCTTTTTTTGTATCAATTAGAATAGTTTATTAAACTTCTTCTAGCAACAAGTGGACTTGAAATTGTATGTGCATTCAATATCCTACCACGTAATTCGAATTTGAACCTCTTGAAAATTATGATAAAAAAAAATAAAATAAAGGAAATTGAACTTGTTCAGGTAGGATTAATTAGCCAACACAACAAAGGATAAAAACAAAAACCCATTCGACTACTTTTGTAGTTTCAAACAAAGAAATGACATTCAACTCAAAATCTGATCTCAGGAGTTTTCTGACATTTTATTTTAAAAAGTTTTATAAGCCGTTGACAAAAAAAAAAAAAAAGTTTTATAAGCTTTGTTTTTGTGATCCAGTTGGAACCAAACAAGCTATGTTGTCAGTGAATACATTAAAATATACTTATAAAATTGAATGATAAATTAAAAGAGAGAAAATAATAAGTTTCCTCTTTTTGTCGCTGGCGTTATTACTATTTGTATTATTGTGTTTTCTTTCCAAAAATTAGAAACCAAAATATATGAATCCAGTTTCTATAATAATTTGGTAGAAAAAGGCAAATCTAAATCTGTTCATCTAACAAACTTCAAACAATATTGTTAAGTAGTTTAGGACTATACACTTGAATGCATTTTCCAATTTAAACTTTTGATTCAAGAAGGGAAGAACATTTTCACTACTCATAACAATTTCTAATTTATGACATAATATGAATCACTACATTCAGAAAATGTAGTGTAGTCTTAGTAACTAGTGCGGTCATTCTATTATCATTATTTAATCGTAATATTTGTATATGAATTAATGAAAAATAATTTAAACATAAGAAACAATTAGAAAAATCATATATAATTCTCATTTTAGACTAATAATAAGAAAAGACAAAAAAAAGTGGCCATGAGAGGCAAGAGTATATACAAAACTTATTCAAAGGCTATGTAATATATATATCTACACTTGACCATACTATAAATTCATAAATTCAACATAGAAAGAAAGAAACTTACAATGTTGACTGAATTAGTTAAATAGTAATAGATATACTCTCCACCTTCCTCCATCATCTGCCACCAAAACAAAACAAAAATTTAACATTAATTTGACATTATTATGCACTCTTTAATTCTTTTGGTTAGGACTGAATAAAATTATCAAATCGAATGATAATTTATCAATCAATACTGAAGTTTATCAAACTGAATTCGGATCGAATAATAATGGACACAAAAAATTCTATACCAAAAGAACTAAATGAATTACTCGAATGGTTAACCTAAATGAACTAAAATTTATACATTTTAATTATATATATAATAAATATGCTTAAATGTATTAAAAACACCAACCGAACCAAATAAACGATTGTCAACCCCTATTTTGATAGTTTTATTTTGCCTAAACTCAAGTGAAATTTACCTTTTGAAAGCTTCTTGTAGCTAATCAAAGTATGAAGCTATTGGAATTTGATGTCAGCATCAAATTCCCAGTCATTAATATCTTCTGCCAAGAAATCTTCTTCATCGTCAAGTTCCAACACGAGCTGTTTCTTCGCTGGATCCTTTATCCACCCTGGCGAATCAAAACCACCTAATTGTTTCAGGATTGTGTCGGAAAGTGGAATCTCGTTAATCATTTTCATGGACGACGAGCGTGAAAATGAAGAAGTTCTTGATGACGAGCGTGAAAATGAAGAAGATCTTGAAGGCGACTCGATATCTAGAAGTGGTCTTTCGATAGACTCAAACTCTTCTTTTGTTTTGTCTAATGCTTCAAATAGTTCTTTCACTCTTTTATCGTCTTTCCTAAATCAAGCAAGACCAAACCAGAATATGAGTATACAATGTAAGGCTGGACAAAAAAATCCGACTTCAAAATTTAACATGAATTTGACCCAAAAAATATCAACTCAAATTCGAATTAAACTGTAAAATTACCCGAATAAATCATGCTTGTGACTTGTAAGATATTTTTGGATCCGGAATAAGCATAATATCCGAATTAGTACCGAAAATTCTAAACTAAACCTAAGTATTTCAATATTATTTTTGAATATTTGATATATTTTTGAATATATAATATGAATCATTCAGATATTTAGTATACTTTTTGATATATTCAGCTTATTTTTGTGATATTTTTCAATGAATATGGTTTAAATTCTATATTTTATTAATATTTATAATACCTTTCAGTATTTTTGGTTAAAAATACTTGAACCTAAACCGAATCCAAAAGGATCTGAAATATTTTAGTACATCAGAACAAGAACTGAAAAATAAAATTATTCGAATGGATCCTCTAAAGATCAATCAGAAAACCCGAAACTAGAATAAACCTCAACTGAACCCGAACGCACACCCCTTATTAATTTAATTACAATGTCTGAAAATATTAATTTTGTAAATTTACCTTGAGATACCTTCCGTCTGTGAATAAAATGGCTTTTTCATTGCATCCACCACACTTAATGTTGTTACAAACTGGTAAATTTTATAAAGAATTTACTATTCATATTGAAAGAAATCATAGAGTGTTCTAAACGTCTATTTCATAAAGCCACTTACCTTAGCCTCAAGGTCGAGATACTCCTTCTCAAGTTGTTTTCTAGAATCGATTGGCTTTATGTCCTTCTCGTCTGCATCTAACCTGATATGTCCCCATAAACAGATCAACTAGATCCATCAGCAAAACTATAACAAAATTTTACAAGAAGAGAGAAGTATTACCCTTTACATGGTTCCAAAATTTCCAACACTCTTCGGATCTTGGGTAGAGAAGGATCCAATTGTTCCTGAGTTGATAATAAAAATATTAAAGTTAGATGCTTTGATCTCTAGTTTACACCGTAACCAGTTTATAGGGTGTCAATTTGGTTGTCCACGTCCAAACGGACATATCCAAACAAACATTTTATTCTATTTTTTGTCAACATAAACATTTTATTTTTGCAGATAAATTATGGCCGCGTCTAATTATGACCACGTCTTGTAATGTTTGCGTCCAAATGAGCAGACTACCATGACAAAAAAATATTTGTGATATTGGGCATGTCCGATCCAAATTAGTCTGTCCGCATCCAAATGAACATGTCCGGCTTACCATGACAAAAAATCATAATATTTTTTCCCATTTTAATTTAGACCTAATATTTTATGACTATTAAACCGTCCAGTGTCCATGCGGACTTCATCGCATTTTCCCACAAATATAAATGAGTCGCACTCTTTTTTACAGCAAACATATATGGTTTGGACACAAAATGTCCAAAGTAATTTGGACGCGTGCGACCAGACACCCCTACCAATTAGTAGTATAAAGATAAAATTGACATTGATTTTGAGGTAAACATGAATTACCTTATAGAAAGCGAGAAGATGAACAATGAGGTCGATGAAATGGTCACTATATCTCTCCATATCACCACTTGAGTATGTGGAAAAGGAAAGCAAAAACGGATTAAGTTCAGAGTAATTAGGCAAGCAACATAACTGTTGAGTTCTTTGCAGAGTGGAGATTAAGACATACCTCACTTGTTTTTCCTTGTCTTGTTCAAATTTAGACTGAAGGATCCATGTATCTTCCAAAAACTTGATCCACTTATTTACTACTTCTGCCTCTACTCGGCATGAACATATCGAACGAGTCAGCTCTTCTTCCTACAACATTACAAACTCTTCTTATGGCCTTGATTACGTTTTATCTAGATAATACCATAAGCTAAAGAGCAAGTAATTAGCTACCCTTGACTTCAGGAGCTGAAGAATCTCATTGCTCGCATTATCGAACTGCTCTCTTTCTTCTGTGGCATTTCGAAGGCGACCTCGAGCAGCCATTATCGAAGTGTTGACCTTCAAAACATATGAAAAATCTAAATCTCGACCAATTCACTGAATTGCTTTTGGAATAAAGTCCTCGTGAAAGTTACCTGCTTTAGCTCAGCTTCAAGATCATCCTTCTTATGCTCAAGCTTTTTCAATTCTGCCGCTACATCCTGGAAATCACTTTTGTACTCAGTCCATACTCAGAAACATGAAAGCAGAGTACTGAGCTTATAACTCGTAAGTAAGGTCAAAGAGATTAAGGGATATGTAAACCTTCTCCAGTTGACTAACTTCATCGGTTTTAGAGAGTCTGTAGCTAAGAGCTTCTTCTTTCTGGTTCCTACATTGTCATATGGAAATAAGAGAGATGTGAACTATGGAAGTATAGATAGTAGATGAAATTTGAAATCACCATGTTACATTTTCTTACCTATGATCCACGATTCTCTTTTCGGCTTTTGAGGTAGAATTGAGTAAAGATTCCGACAAAACTCTCAGTTTATCAACCTGCAAGATACAGTCATAAAGAGTTAAACTCAAAACCAAGGTCATTGAATATTGACATCAAGAATTTAAAACAAACCAACAAAAATGGTAAATGTTATGGATTATCTGCAATATCTCAACCTTCTCACTGTGGCGTTGAAGGGAATCACCATGTCGTAATGATTTTTTCCTGACCAAGAGTGCTTCTAGCTTCGAAAAAGTGCGAATTTGCTCAAGAATTTCCCGGAGAGCCTGCAGTAAACCAAGCCTTTTTCAGTGCATCTCACAAGGTTTGATCATGGAAAGACTTGAGATATAAGACAATGCAAAGATCATGAAACAATTTGGCAGTGGAAAGTAGGAGACAGTGTCACCTCTGTTGATTCAGCAGAAGTACCAGAGGTTTTTAAACCATCTTCGTTTGAAGCCTGCTCGAGAACCTTGACTTTTGTCTTATCGAGTTTCTCCATTAGAGTATGTGCTTCAGTCTCTATTCTGAGCTAGTCACAAATGAGTATCGAAACAAGAGAAGTAAATTGTTCAAGATTTGAACATTCTTAAAATGCTATGCATAAGCTGGTAGAAGAGTTATGATCCAAGAAAACCTTGCAAGATCAAAGCTGATTTTTAGCCCTGCAATTGCACCTTGTACACATTGAAGCAACTCCTCACGCTTCGCCTAGAGAAAAGAGAGAAACAGACATTACAGGGTGCAAGCCAAGAACACGTGTACAATGAGATTATCCAGACAGAAAAGAAACAGAACAACTGTTTTAAAAAAATGCAGCAGATCCTTACCAGAACTTCATCCTTGTATTTTGAGAACACTGTTGCTAAGTCCTTCACATTTTGAATCACTGCTTCGTGAACTTCCTTCTCTCCTGACAAACCGAGCCTGTATGTACCAATTTGAGTTGAATTCAAGGTCGTTTACATTTTCGTAAAAAGCTGAAATGGGAAACAAGCATCACCCAAACAGTTCCAGAAGCAGCTGGACTTCTTCTTCATTTGGTGCTTCAAGAATCTGATTCACATAAAAGAGTTAACCTGCGGTTAAACTCATTTGTTCAGCAATAAAAACTCAGCCTGAATCGCTATTACAATGCTGGAACAAGAGCAGAAGCAATACAATGAATGTGCCTTACCATAGATAATACCATCCCTTCAAGCGCCTCACTGTGAAGAAATACATCTCGGAAAGTCAATGCCTCACCGGGAAGACCAGGATCCACGTAATAAACCTGTCCAGTTTCACAAACTATAAGCTAAAAACTTCAGAGGCATGACTAAGGAATTGGATTTACTCACGGGACTAAAAGTTTTGGGAGAATCCTTGGATCCTTCAGGATTAGATTGATGATGATCATCAGTTTTGTGATTGTTGGATTCGTTATAATCACAACACGGATCAGACATTCTCTCGATCTCTCTCAGAGCCACAAGCCATCTTCTCAACAAATGTATTCTCTCGCCTCCTCTTGCAGAAACCGAGACTTCTTCTAATCTCTTAACCGCGAGACTAAAGCTTCTCACATTCCTCGATCCCTGGATCAATGAAAATCCGATTAGAAACCGACAAAATTAATCTAAATAACACGAGAAGAGACGGGGAACGAGAAATACGATGCGATCCTGGATCAGTTTGGCTCCTTCGGAGACGGCATTGCCGGCGGTATGAACGACGGAATCTGCGTAATTACGAACGGTGCGTGTGAGATTGTTCTTGCCGCCGGACCCGACTTCGACTGCTTTGTGCACCGCGGATCTTAACCACGACATCACCGAGATTCTTCTGTGTAATCTTTGGGAATTTGGAAGAAGAAAGAAAAGGGATTAACGTCGGTTTCTAAGGAGAAAAATGAGATTAAACGGAGGTGCAATGGGAACAAGTCAGACGCTGCATCTTCTCCTCGAACATTTTCCCGGGGTGACGATTATTATTTTATTTTATTTTAAAGGATTCGATTTATATTTTTATTCATTCAGTTACCAAAATTAGTTTCAGTTTAAGTTAGTTACTCTTGTACTTTTATGACATACTTACAGTCTTTTGGTTATTACATGAATTGGTCTTAATTAAATCTGGAAAAAGAGTATTACTCGTTTTTTATTTTATTAATAAAATTTCAATTTTGGTAATAATGTTTTCATATGTATCCAAGAAATATTTTAATATATTTATATATAATCTTTTAAGATAAGTTAGAGAAAACTACCTTTTTATCATCAAAAATATTTTTTAAATATCTCGGATACGAAATTTCTAGTAATAAGAGCACCTCCAACGGCATTCTCTTAACCAAAAAATGTGAGTTTTTAATTATTAAAAAAATAGAAAAAGTCAAAACAGAAAGAGAAAGTGAGAGAATCGTATCGGAAATGAGAGATTTTAGATACATGTGTAATGAGGTTCTTGACACTTGTACTTTTGTCATTGGTTCTTTTTGTTTTATTTTTATTTTTAAATTAATTAAAAATTTTAGTTATAGAAATAATATTAATATTTTAATGCTAAGATACTTTTTTTGAGATACCATTGCCGAAGATGGTCCAAGCACACAATTTTTTAAGTATCCGTTTTCTTCTAAAAATAATTTCTAGTAAACAACTCTCTAATCTCACTCCTCAATCCCAGAAATCCCTTTCAAAGCTCGATGAGTTCAGTGATCTACTACTCCTCACGCTGCTCATATATCTGCATGTATGCTTCCGATAGTTTTACCAATTGGGGCAGTGTCTCTGCAACATGAAGATCCTGCATCTCGTACCATAGTTCTTGAGACCTGCGCTGCACAAAGACTCTGAAGTACCCGTCCTCAGGCTTACCATCATGTACAATATTAGCGATTAGATTATATTTGGAACACATCTTCTCGTCTTCTGAGGCTGTAGGTAATGATGGTATATAGTCCCTCAGCTCCATGTCTTTCACAGGGAAGTTAACCAAGGTAGGGTTCTTTTCCTTGAAGAAGTTATTCTTCTTGAACCGAACCATATGGAACATCAAATAAGGTGGCGATTTCGTTACACGATATCTCATTCTGGCGAGCCTAGGGCAAACTACGTCTGTCACAGTCTCTCCATCAAACTTCTTCAACAAGTCGAACAGAGCAACCTGCGGAATTATGTTTTTCTCCATGACATCTTTAAAAAGAGGAGGCGGTGGCAGATCTAGCCCAAGCATCAGAAAAGGCATCCTGGAGATTTCCTTATCTGCATTGCCTTGATACTCTTTCACAACCTCTAACTCCCCTTGGAAGCACTGGTGGATGATACTGCTGGAAGTTCGAAGATCGATGTGCAAAGTGTTAAGGAGCCACGACATAAACTCTACTGGATCTGACTGTTGGCCTATCCTAAATCGTTTCTTGCTAGCTTTCATAACAGCTTGCAAGAATTCATGTGGACTCACCTGTCCTTTAAAGTTTCGAGCATGCCAAATCTTCCGAGCGAGTTCCCCAAAACGGTGAACAAGAGGAGACTTGCAATGCTGATAATTCTCAGGAATGAGGAAGAAATTCCTTAAAGGAGTAACTCTCATCAACGATTGGATCGTAACATTCACAAACTCAGTCTTTTGGATGTTGTTCAACCCCACCATTCCTGGAAGATAGTCAGAACCATCAAGAGCCCTAGACCACTCCCTATTCTTATCAAGCTCTTCTACTTGTGCCCTACTAAACCTTGGGTTTAAAACATGTCTAATGTCATCCAAAGAAGGGTCATTGATCTCGTAACTATCAGGAAGACAATAAACCTTCTCTGTTATCAGATTGATATAAACGTGGTGTCCTGCTTCCAAGCTATGTGTATAAGCATGAGACTTCTGGTTTCTTCCTTGGAAATACTTTCCGCACACAAGACACGCATATACATTTAAATTTGACAAGGAGACAGAGCAAAATCTCTCGAAATCAAAATCCAAGACCTGACGATTCACTGTATCAAGATAAGGACAATCACGACGAACTTCAACATGGCGTGAATGTTTTTTTCGACCCTTCGATGGATCATCTTCGTAGTCATCGACCTCTTCATGAGATTCTCCTCTGGCCTTTTTACCATTCCCCTCCCCTTTTGCAACTGCATTACCCTGCTCTCCACCGCCACGAGTTTGTGTTTTTCTCTGTTCGTTCTCCTCTTCTTCATCATCGTCATCGTAAGCATTGGCCAACGGCAAAAGAGGATTGTTGAATCCCAGTGGAGGAGGTGGAGAAGCAGACCGTTCTTTCACTCTCTTCCGCTTCACCTCTCTATCTTCCTCCGAAACACCATTCTTAACTTCTCTCTCGCTTTTCATCCTCAAAAATTTTCTTTACGCAACTTTCTCAAAACCCTAGAACAAAGAAAACCAGCGATATCTGATTCACAAATTTACCCAAGAGAACTCTTTAGAACACTGATAGATTATGAATCAAAGATTTTTTTTTTATTGAATCTTAAACTTAAGATGAGTATTTATACAAAGAGAATTAGGTAAATATCAAATCATAATCCTAACCGCTTTCCTATTTTCTTACTTGAGAATCAAGTTAATACCGACTCAAGTCTCCGGTCAATAGAGTCACTCGAGTCCAACGCGTTATTGGGCCTTACAGCATGTCCAATCCAAATAAAAGGGTTTTTTAAGATTATAATAATGGTTAAAAATGGTTAAGAAAGTTTGTCAAGAGGAAGCAAAAATGAGGGTCTAATGGTAGTTTATAAATGAGGTTCTTAAAAATACAATAATATTATTTTAAAATAAAAAATTTGAAAAAAAGAAATTTATTTAATTTGTTTAAATTTATAAATTATTTTATAACATAGAATTATAAATAAAATACA
>OVAU01001256.1:296-15520 GCA_900406315.1 Biscutella laevigata subsp. laevigata
TAAAAACTAAATCAAATATAAATTGTTGTATAATATTATGATATGTTGTTATTTTGATTAAATTTAATTATGTTTTAACAATTATTCATCTAACCAGAACATATAGCTTAGTGATTTGTGCTAGTGCAATCATTCATCTATGTATTATAGATAAGATTTTAACATAGAATTAGTTTATTATATAAATTAGATAATTTTTGTAAGTCATTTAAAATTTTGAATCTTAACGTCTATTATTTTTATACGAATGAATAAATTACTTATGTTAATGTTTTAAAAAGATAAAAAAAAATGAAAAGAGATATAATGCATATTTAAATTTAATTAAAATAATACAATTAGATGTCATAATTTATTATTTCATGTTATTGGTTAGTAATTTTTTTTAAAATAAATAATAAAAAGATATCAAATCCTTACTATTTAATTTTATTGGTTGGTAATGTTTTAAAAATTAAATAATAAAAAATACGAAATTAATTTTAAAATTAGTGTATAAGCGAATGATTGTTTAAAATAATTAATATGCCCTGTAATTACATATCCAAACTTTATTATTCAAATTGATTGGTTAGTAAATATATGAGTAACATATATTGTAATTATTCTAGCAAATAAAACCTTATTTCAAATATTTTCTAAGAGATATTCTGGAGATGATACATCATCATAAGATATATGTAAATCACGTGTAAGGATAAGATTATTCTTTAAAAATGTTTCAGAATAAATATATAGGGGATAATAATAGTATTGGTAGATCCAACAAATGAGATTGACAAAGCTTGATCTATTTTTCTTGTTCTTAAAGGTGCTACATTTTTTGTTCAATAATATTGTCGTTGACCTTATAGTAATAAACGTTGAAGTTGTATTCTTTGCGATCTTGTCATCTTATTAATTGAAAGTTGATATTTTGGTTTCTTGAGTTCTATAAACTCTTATTCACTAAAATTGCATAATTTTAAAAATATAAAGTTTAAAATTCGACAAAATCTCATAATTTTGTAGATTATTATTCACCAAATAAATCTAATTTTATAAACTACAAAATTATATTGTTTTAAAAAAATCTCTAAACTTTTATGGATTATTATCCACCACATAAACATTATTTTTCCTAAAATAAAATAGGATACTAAATTTCATTGATTATTAGTCATCAAATCTAATATTTCAAAATACAAATTTCAACGTTTTATAAAATTTCTCAATTTATAGATTATATTCACCTAGTCAACATAATTTTCCAATATACAAAATTTAAGTGTTTTATATGATCTCTTAATTTTGTGGACTATTATGCACAAAATCAGCATAATTTCCTACAATAAGATATAACGTTTCTAAAACCTCTTAGTTTACATGAACTATTACTCAACAAATCAACATAATTTCTAAAAATACAAAAATGTAGTGTTTTACTTAATCTTTCAATTTTCTGGAATATTACCCACCAAATCAAATCAACGTAATTTCTGAAAATCAAAGTTTTTGTGTTTTACAAGACTCTCAATTAATGAATTATCGTCTACTATATTAACAAAACTTCCAAAAAAACAAAATTCTAACATTTTTACAATTTTTGAATTAGTATGTACTTTTATACACTAAACTAACATAATTTTCATAAATACAAAATAATAACGTTTTACAAATTATTTCAATTTTCATGAAATTGCAGTATTTCAACATAATTTCAAAAAATTCAAAATTCAACATTTTTGCAAAAATACAAAATTATTTTCATAGATTAGTATATACTAAATTAACATTATTTCTCAAAATGCTTACATTTTACAAAAGTTCTCAATTTACACAGACTAGTATCCACCAAATGAGAATAATTTCCTAAAATATAAAGTTCTAGCATTTTTGAAAAACTCTTTGAATTTTCATGAATTATTATCCAATAATTCAACATAATTATCCAACATATATGTTATAACATTTTACAAAATTTCTCAATTTACATGTACTACTACCCACCGAATAAACATATATTCCCAAAATAAAAAATTATTAGAGTAATATAAGTTCTCTAAATTTTCATGGATCGTTATGCATTAAATCAACAAAATTTTCCAAAGATCAAAAGTCTAGTGTATTAAAAAATCTATCAATTTTCGTGGACTTATTATCCACTAAATCGACATAGTTTCTAAGAATATAAAATTTTAACATTTTTCCAAAATCTCTGAGCTAACATTGACTATTATCCACAAAAAAACATAATTCCTATTTATAATGTTTAACTAAAACTCTCAATTTTGATGGAATTTTATCTACCACAATAGCATAATTATCCAAAAATGAAATTCTACCAGTTTAAAAGTCTCTTATGAAATATTATCCATCAAATCAACATAATTTTCCAAAAATAAAAATTCTAACACTTGTAAATTTTACAAAATCTCTCACTTTTATAGATTACTATCCACTAAATTAATATAACTTCCAAATATAAGAAATTCTAGCATTTTTACAAAATCTATGAATTATCATAAAATGTTATCCACTTAGTTATAATATTTTCTCACCATACAATATTCAAACGTATAATATATTATAATAGTATTGTAAAATTTCATATAAAAGTCTATTATAAATAAAAATAAATAATAATAATAATATTGTAGATGTAAATAATGAGAAAAAATGACATCACCATTGTTGTTTCCACGTGGTGTATACCATTAATATTCTCTATCATTCTTATGTGGTTAAACTGTATAAAAATTAGGGGAAAATAGTAACCGTTAGACACACTTTTCTGTAGAAACGCTTAGTAATTAATTATTCCTTTTTAATTCAGCAAATGTACAGCCGTTCAAACTTTATTTAGTTCCGGAAATGCCCTTCTTATTTTAACCACGGTTTAAAAACCGGTTTGTGAAAAACCAAAGACATTTTTCTTTGGCCAATGTCTCTATTCAAAGTTTTGCTTTCTTGGCATTTCCCCACTTATTGTACATTTCGTAATAAAACGGATAATAAAGGTTATTTTGGTCAAATGGACTACGTAGAGAAAATAAAAAAGTTGATTTTTACAGGAGGAAAGGTGTAACACCCGCCTTNAAAAAAGCCAAAGTACCAAATTCCAATTACATTCCTCATTGTATCCAATGTGAAATTTTCAAAAGCCAAATCTCTTCACAATCTCACCTTTTTTTTGTTTACTTGTAAAAGAACAACCTCAATATCTAAAATCACTTTGAGTTTCAGATTAGGACAAAGTTAGGATCTTTTCTTTTTCTCTTTTTTTTTTTTCTTTCTTTTTGGGTTAATTTTGACACAAACGAGGTAAACGCACTTCTTTCACTTCACTTGAAGAAGATAAAAGTTGTGGGTTTAGAAGAAGAAGATCAGTTCAGATTTGTTGAGAAGAAGATAATAACAGAGAGAAGTTTCTTTTTTTTGATTTTTGTTTAGGATGATGCATGGTGATTGGTGAAGAAGAAGAAGAAGAAGAAAGACTCATTTGCAGACAAGAGTTGAAGAGAAATGGGTTGTTGTCAGTCAAGGATAGATAGAAAAGAGATCGTGTCTCGTTGCAAAGCGAGGAAGAGATACTTGAAACACCTTGTCAAAGCTAGACAAACTCTCTCTGTCTCTCACGCGCTTTATCTCCGTTCTCTACGCGCCACCGGTTCTTCCCTTGTTAACTTCTCCTCTAAAGAGACTCCTCTTCACCTCCACCACCATCTTCCTTCTCCTCCTCCTCCTCCTCCCCCTCCGCTGCCGCGTGCTTCTGTTCCGCCTCTAAGCCCTGGCTCAGAAACTACATGGACCTCTACCACAACCTCCTCTGCTCTTCCTCCGCCTCCTCCACCACCACCACCTCCTCCTCCGCCTTCCTCTACTTGGGACTTCTGGGATCCGTTTGTACCTCCTCCTCCTTCTTCCTCCGAGGAGGAATGGGAAGGAGATACAGCCACCGCAACAGAAACCGGAACAGGAACGGTTTCTGACACTGCTGTGACTACAGCTCCGACAACAGCGACTCCTCAAGCTTCGTCTATAGTAAGTGGATTCTCCAAAGATACAATGACGACGACAACGACAACGACGGGAAGCGAGTTAGCAGTTGTAGTGTCAAGGAACAGTAAAGATCTGATGGAGATTATTAAAGAAGTCGATGAATATTTCCTTAAAGCTGCAGATTCCGGTGCTCCACTCTCTTCTCTCCTTGAAATCTCTACCTCTATCAACGCCACAACCGGTAAAATTCAACCTCTTAGTCTTGGATTAGTCTTTCTTCTTCGTTAACGATTACTATAAGCAGGCGGCTGAGTGATTTTTGAACTTATTTTGTGTTTCCAGGTAGTAACTACGAATGCAATCTTAACCCGACGTCGTTTTGGACANTTTGAACTTATTTTGTGTTTCCAGGTAAAATGTACAGTAACTACGAATGCAATCTTAACCCGACGTCGTTTTGGACAAGAGGATTTGCTCCCAAGTCGAACGATTACATAAACGCAGGATTATTTGTAGGAGGAAATGGCATTGTTGGTAGCCATTCCTCTACAATCGATAGACTCTATGCTTGGGAGAAGAAGCTCTTTCAAGAGGTTAAGGTATTCACTTTTTACTTCAATTTCAGTTTAAATTCATTTCGAACTTTGAATCTTGATAACGTTTGGTTTGCTCAACTTTGAATCTTGATAACGCATAGTTTGTTTTTCACCCATAAATGGATAAAACAAATATTCGAATNTAGTTTAAATTCATTTCGAACTTTGAATCTTGAAAACGTTTGGTTTGCTCAACTTTGAATCTTGATAACGCATGGTTTGTTTTTCACCCATAAATGGATAAAACAAATATTCGAATTTGCTTTTTTCGTGTGGCATTAAAGGTTTGTGGTGGGTCCAAAGAGTGAGTAGATAGTGTAAGAGAACCCACGTGTGTACTTAATTCTGATGATGATTCCTTGTAGTGTGTTATGTACAGACAAAGATATATTGCTAAGCAATGTAAGACTGACTGTTTGGTGCTCTGTGAATGTGTGTTGATGCAGAATGCAGAGAGTGTCAAGATAGAGCATGAGAAGAAAGTGGAGCAAGTCAGGAGGCTTGAGATGAAGAGAGCTGAGTATGTGAAGACTGAGAAGGCTAAGAAAGATGTTGAGAAGTTAGAATCTCAGCTCACTGTGTCTTCACAAGCTATCCAGAGCGTCTCTAACGAGATCATCAAGGTCAGAGAGACCGAGCTTTATCCTCAACTCCTCGAGCTTGTTAAAGGGTTAGCTTCATCAACCTAAGCATCTTATTTTCCCCCTTTATTTAGTCAATGTGAACAAGGTTCTTGTATAATGTAATGTAGGCTGATGTGTATGTGGAGGAGTATGTACGAGAGCCACCAGGTTCAAACTCATATTGTTCAGCAGCTTAAGTACCTCAACACCATTCCCTCTACCGAACCCACTTCCGAGCTCCACCGTCAATCAACTCTTCAGCTTGAGCTTGAAGTCCAACAATGGCATCATTCTTTCTGCAACTTGGTCAAGGCCCAACGTGAGTACATCCAGTCTCTCACAGGTTGGCTCAGGTTAAGTCTGTTCCAGTTCAGCAAGAACCCACTTGTTAGGAATAGCTATGAGTCAAAGATCTATAACTTCTGCGAAGAATGGCACTTGGCTATTGATCGAATCCCTGATAAAGTAGCATCTGAAGGGATCAAGAGCTTTCTGACTGCAGTGCATGGAATTGTGGCTCAACAAGCCGAGGAGCACAAACAGAAGAAGAGAACGGAATCCATGTCAAAAGATTATGAGAAGAAAGCAGCTGGACTGAGAGCACTAGAGAGCAAATACAGTCCATACTCAGTGCCTGAGAGCAGGAAAAAGAATCCAGTGGTAGAGAAGAGAGCAAAGGTTGAGATGCTAAAGGGAAAGGCAGAAGAAGAGAAAAGTAAGCATGAAAAGTCAGTGAGTGTGACTAGAGCCATGACTCTAAATAACTTGCAGATGGGATTCCCTCATGTGTTTCAAGCAATGGTTGGGTTTTCAAGTGTGTGTATGCAAGCCTTTGAGTCTGTTTACAATCAAGCTAAGAGTATCGGTGAGGATCAAGAGGAGGTCAAGAGGTTGCTACCTTAGAGAGAAAGACAAATCAGACATATTGTTTTATCATTTCCTCTCTGCTTTTTGCTTGATCTAAAGCCAAACTTTTTGGTAAAATGTTATGAACTTGACTTGAGTTTATGCTATTTTCGAAAAGATTTGCAATTGGTTAAAGATTTACCAACTCCTTAATAGTTAGTTCGTGAGTTAGTTAAGGGACATACATTGCTTAAACAAGAATTCAAGTTTAATGATATATTAAAACAACTCCATGATATGATTACCTAAAAATAAATACAAAATCCACAATAGTCGGAAGTAGAAAGAGAAGGAGAAAGAACAGAACGTTTCAACGCCATTTTTCCCGGTGAAAGCTAACTAAACAACTAACAAACTCTTTCGTTTTTCGTCTCTGTCATCTTCCATTTTCATTATTTTTTGTTTGTTTAGATTCCCCACTCTTTCTTTGGGTGAATAGAGTTTTCTATTTTCTGGGACAAAGTTGGCTCCTTTCGAATCCACAATGCCCAGATGGTAGATTTATGTTGAGCACTGAGAATAGTAACAAGATTTACAAGGATCTCCAATTTCAAGCCCTAAATTTTTTAGATTTTCCCTGAAACTATAATCTTCGAGGAAGGGGGAAAATGGCTGCCTCGAGGTTCGTAAAGTGCGTGACGGTTGGTGATGGAGCTGTCGGAAAAACTTGTTTGTTGATATCTTACACAAGCAACACTTTCCCTACGGTAATCATTAATTAAGTTCCAATTCTTTCATCATGTTCATGAATTTCTTGTTTAATAGAATCTCATCTTCATCTCCACAATGTTCTTCTTTTAATTACAGGATTATGTGCCCACGGTTTTTGATAATTTCAGTGCAAATGTTGTGGTTAATGGAAGCACCGTGAATCTTGGATTATGGGATACTGCAGGTTACTATATCCTCTCTGAAATTTTTGGATTATGGTTTTTGTTTTTTGTGTACTTTTGGATCTTAGATTGTTTGCAATATCAATAGGACAAGAGGATTACAACAGATTAAGACCACTGAGCTACAGAGGAGCAGACGTTTTCATATTGGCCTTCTCTCTTATCAGTAAAGCCAGTTATGAAAACGTCTCCAAAAAGGTTTGAAAACAAAATCCATCAAATCTTTTTTCATTTTATTTTGAGTTGTTGAACTCTCTCACAAAATCAGTGATGTGTATTTGCAGTGGATCCCAGAGCTGACACATTATGCTCCTGGTGTTCCCATCATCCTTGTTGGAACAAAGCTTGGTGAGACTTTCATTGTTTTTCCTGATCTCATGCCTTGTTATTACTAGTTGTGTAACAGAATGTGTGTGGGTGTGTTGCTACTTCTTTTTAGATCTTCGAGATGATAAGCAGTTCTTCATCGACCATCCTGGAGCTGTACCGATTACTACTTCTCAAGGAGAGGAGCTGATGAAGCAAATAGGAGCACCTTCTTACATCGAATGCAGTTCCAAATCTCAAGAGGTACTTGATTAGTTTTAACTCTTTCACAGATTTTATGGTGTTCATGCTAATGTGGATGATAATGTTTGATTGTAGAATGTGAAGGGTGTTTTTGATGCTGCAATCCGAGTGGTCTTGCAACCGCCTAAGCAGAAGAAGAAGAAAAACAAAGCGCAGAAGGCATGCTCCATTCTATGATGATTGGAAAAAAAACTCTCTTCTTTTTATATAATTTGGTTTTGGTATATCAATCTTCTAACATTGCATCATTTGTGTTAATGGACAGACACCCAAGTTTGGTTTTGGTCTTTTTTGTTCTTAATATTAATGGAGTTTGTCAGAATCAACTTCTTTTGAATCAGTTTCAGACTTTAACCATTTCTTCATTGAACCATTTTATATGCCATTGATTACCTTCTAATGTTAGTAAATCACTGTAGCGTCTTCCTCTAAATTTGTCTCAGTAATCACAATTTCTGCCTCTTTGCATCCTAGTCTCATGCCATGAACTATCTCTTTCAAGTCTACAAGGCCANAGTCTCAGTAATCACAATTTCTGCCTCTTTGCATCCTAGTCTCATGCCATGAACTATCTCTTTCAAGTCTCATGCCATGAACTATCTCTTTCAAGTCTACAAGGCCACACATGTGTTTTCGTCCTTATTTCGCTTTCTCACTCTATCAAATGTAACACAGCAAATGTTAATCAACAAATGCTATTACTTGTAGTTCAGGGAATCGTTCCTTAAGGAACCTTCTGAGCGAACTGGAGAGTCCGGTTTTGCCGAACGAAGTCGTCAACCAATGAGATCAGACAAATATCGAGGACTATTTATGCAATTTTGTCAAAAAAAGAAAAGAAAATTAAGAAGACAAAAAGAAATTTAAAACGGTGTGAATGATGGGATAAGCCAACTCACTTACCAAACTTTTAGTTGAGATGGACTTTCAAATCATGAACATAATTATATTGAGACACTCTCTCTTATCTGGATATGTCTTCAGTTGGAATCCAGACACATCACACACGTATGATTTGCGAATGTGATATGCATGAATAAGGAAAAAGAAAAAAAGGATACGTAGAGAGAAAGGAGAAAGAGAGAGAGAAGGTGAGAAGTAAGGGTCTTGGTGTTGGTGTGTGAACATAAGAGAAAGGTATTTTAACGTGCATTGTAATCCATTAGAGAGGAGACCTTGCAAACCACGTAACAGTGACCAACCCTCTCCTTTTTATGTCTCTCCAACAGACACGCCTCTCACTCTGTTAAACCAAAAGTGCAGAGAACCCAAATTAACAAGAAGAAGAGGAAGAATGGGTCTGGAGAAGTGGCTGGCCTTTCTATACCCGAGAGTTCAGGGAAGAGGAAGAGTGGAAGAGTGTTGCAGTGTATGTCTGATGAGAATGGAGGAAGAAGATGCGATCAAGTCTCTACCTTGTTCCCATGAGTTTCACAGTCTCTGCGTTGACACGTGGTTCGATGTCAGTCGCAAGATTTGCTGTCCACTCTGTCGCTTTTCACCAGCCACCATCCTCCTCACCGATGAGCTTCTCCTCTGGTTCTCTTCTTTCCATTTCTGATTCCTTCTAGGGATCAAACACTTCTCTTCTTGTAATGATATAAACTCTCCTCTTGTAAGTACCAGTTTTTCATTCAGGAGGGAACGTTTAAAAAGTTTGATTCCACATTGTGCAAATGGGACTACTTTCTGGTTTCGAGAACAACGAAAAAGTAGATACCTTGTAATTGTGGAAGAAGTCTCCGAAAGGTATTGCTACTGGCCGTTGCAGCCAGGCAATTAACAAATCCAAGCTTTTATATAACACTCTCAAACCAATAATTATTGTTTTGCTCATCAAACGAAGATTTATTACATGGTCAAACCAACACAAAACGAACGGCTTCTGTGAATCAGAGGAAAGCCAAAAGAGGAATTAGAAGCAGGAGTGGAGATGCGAGAGGGCTGAGATTGACCGCACCGCCTGTGCTAGAATTTCCAGTGGAGTTACGAGGATCCACTAGGGGCGGTGTAGCAGCAGGAGGAGGAAGAAGAGGAGGAGAAGAACGAGGTGGTGGAGTGGATACTCTTTGTGGTGGGGGAGCTTCGATCTCTGGTGATGGTGGAGTAGTAGATGCTAAGCTTTCATCTTCAAAACCTGCCATTACCACAAAACAATTAATCAGCAATGCTCTGTTCCTAGGTATGCACACTACACAGACACAGCCATTTCCTGATTTGGTGACTTACAATTAGACCGTTTCCAACCCAAAATCATCCTCTCCCGATCGAATACAACCCGATATCCAGACATGAAGTTCTCTGCATTCCACACATATACACTCATTATATGCACAAATACAAATCATATGCATATCAGTATTGACTATTGATATACTTACGTCCGATGACGTTAACATTGAAATCACTCTTCAGAACACCCAAGCAGTACATCAAATTACCCCCCTGTTATTTCGTGTTCAAACCCAAAATGTAAATAGATACGATAAGACAAGGGAGAAAGAAACATTTAAACAAGATGTCTTACAGCAATCTGAGCTAAAAATAACGGATTCCGGAGAGACAATTTGGATCCTCCTACGAAAGTCATATCTAGCAATGGGAAAGAAACGCTTGTAGCGTTTGGACTGCATGTGAAGAGGAAGAGCATCAGAATTCAGATGTGGAAACAGATTAGATCATCTTAACACTCATATCTTCCTTTCTTTTTAGTATGTCGTTAAGAGTCCAACGAATAGTACTCAAATGGGTCAAAAGCATATGATAACCACATTGATAAAATACCTCAAGTCGTAACAGAACTCAAATGGAATCTGAGGATCAACTGGGCGACGCTTGTCTTCGACAAGATCATCAAACTACATGAGTTCAAAATTAAAGGTATACACATCTGGTTTGTTAAAAGTGGATTTTTCTAAGACAAGCATTATAATATATGATTAGTCTAACTTAAGTACTTACAGCTTTGGTGAAAAGACCATATGCTGGCTCCATTAAGTGTGTAAATGATGAGCCAGACTCGAATTGTGCAAATAAGCGAACACCGATAGGATTTCCTCCCACTGATATTCCAGTCACATTCACACCATATGCCGTACTAATTTTTCATTTTGGAGAAATAAAACAGTTATATTCTTGAAACATTGACAATCACCACTTAACCAGAAAAAAAATGGAGTGAATCTTAAATGGACTACGTACGTTGGTTCAACAGAAATAAATGGAGTCTCTCGCTGGTCTGTGTAGCCTTTGTCTCCGAAACTGATTCTTCCAATAACGCTAATGATACGCCCAAAACACATTGAGAAGGAGTTTGCGGTGACATTCGCTTTAGCTAGTATGCTCGGAACAGAGTATTCTTTCACACCAAGCCCTAGAACACCGTTCACAGCAATACCTGTTTGTAAATTACCTGTTTGATTCCGACCACAG
The DNA here is from genome assembly GCA_900406315.1 of Biscutella laevigata subsp. laevigata. Classification (NCBI taxonomy): domain Eukaryota; kingdom Viridiplantae; phylum Streptophyta; class Magnoliopsida; order Brassicales; family Brassicaceae; genus Biscutella; species Biscutella laevigata. The sequence goes on from OVAU01001256.1 coordinate 11,298, forward strand.
CTGCACCAAAAACACAGATTCAGTTCTTAAGCATCTCTCGTTTGTCTCCTAGGGTCATTTCTCATACAGAGCACAGTTTAAAAAAACCGTACATGTGTTCTAAGTTAGGCAAAAGACATACCAATAGGTTGATTCGGGAAACTTTCATGGTCGTAACAGAAAATGAACCCTTTTCTAAAGATGAAAATATGCTCATGACGTGATGTTTAAGGAAAAGAGGCATTACTTACCCAAGCGTGACATTAGCTTTGACGGGCTTGAAATCCGCATCGTCTGTGGCTAGATGCAATACATCCTGTAACAACGTCCCTGTGGTGACTGTGGTGGTAGAGTAGTTAATCTGATAAGGGCAAATACTGGCAGGAGAAGAGCAACCGCTGGATGCAAAACAACGCTTGTCACTGCATGTAATGCTTGAACTTGTAGAAGATGCATTGGGACTGTACAGATTGAGTGGTATGCTCTGTATCAAAATAAGAGAAACGAAAGAAGAGTTAAGGAAAATATGGTTTTGAAAGAAAATGTGTTTCTGGTTTCAAGAAGAAAAGTACCTGTGGAGCTCCAGCGTCTTCCAAGTTGCGGATACAAGTGGTACCACAATTGCAAGGCAACCAAAACAAATCGCCGCCTGTGTCTAGAGCCACCAGGAACGAAGTAGGTGGTGTTCCCACAGAGACATTGGCGTAATACAGACTGAAACAATAAAAATCATATTCAACAGACAATGGAGAAGAGCACCATACATTCATGCCTTAAAAGAAGAAAACGAACAGTCAGTTATGAGTCAAGAAGAAAAGAGGCATTACGATCCCAGAAGCCTGATTGAAAGCGTTGTGTTGCCATTCGTGAAAGTAAGAGGGGTTTCTTCATTGTTGGAGGCAAGACCTCGACCTCTGATCAAGCGATCACGGTGAGCCAAAACCTTGAAGTATTCCAAACTTTCCTTTTCTGGAACTAGATCGCCAAGCCCAAGAGTTTGCTTGACTTTATCAGAGAACATGTGGTGAACTTCGAAGCTGAACTTCCCAGTAGCCTCACATCTCTCCAATCCCCAACCCAACACTAAAACCGACAATAACACAAACACTTGGTGTGCTACTTTCATGACTTTACTCTCGGGGTAAACTTCCTTTTGGATTTTCTGATTAACGAAAAGCGCGGGGACGAATCCAGTATTTGTAAGGAAATTGAGGAAACGAAAAGGTCAAAAACTTGACTCGTTCGCATTGTTACAGATAAGAAGAGAGAATCTTCTATTATTATTCGAGCTAATACTTGTTTAATCGGAGTAGTAGCCATTATTTTGCTGCTTAGTCTCCTTTCCCTGAAGCTGAAGGTTGACGAAGACAGAGTGCCGGTCCTACTATATTCCAATATAGAAGCTGAAACAAAAATAAGGGCCCTTTTTAGTTACACATGTGGTTAGAACCTTGCAACTCCCCACTACATTACTAGATGCTGAACCATATGAACTATCAAAGAATTTGAAAAATTGGCCCCAAAATTATATTTAAACACTGGGGCCTCAAGCCAATGCTTGACTAGCTTCCTATCAGGGCCGGCACTGCGAAGACAGAGAGGGGCAACTTCTGAAATTACCGTTATAAGTCTCTTAGTCAACGCTTTCTTTTTTGCTCAAACACCCCCTATACTCTTCATAATTTTCATTTAACTCCAATCTATTATAATTGCTAATAATAGATCCACAATGTAGTTGATCCATTTTTTTAATCTAGTTGACCTTTAATTTATACAAAATGTTTCGGTCATGCAGCATTAGGTACGGATATGAATGAGTATAATACCTAATTTGTTGATTATTTCAACTTTGATTATCATTCTAAATTCCTACTTATACAACAAGTTGAAAAAGATAAACTCGTTTAGAGAGAAGTCAAACAGACGAGGAAAGCATTATAAGTTGAAACTTGAAGTCTTGGCTTATATAACATAAAATTCATCTCATTCCATCATTTTTTGTCCTTACTATGTAAAATTCTAAATAAATGAAATATTTGATATGACATTTGGATAGTTTACAATCTTGGCGAGAAATGGACCGTTTGGAACTTAAAAATATTTGACGATCGTGGGGACAGAAGATGAGAGTTGAATAGAATTGGGGGTGAAATTGATAATATATGAAACTAAGAGAGTAGAAATGAAAACAAAATAAAGATTTTCACAAAAAGGAGTGTAGTTGATATCACAAATATACAAAAGAAATGAAGCAAATAATGAAAAATGAAGAAACAGTGATGGGATTCAAACGAGACGAAGAGCTTCTTCTGGGTATTGGAGCCGGTGTTGGCGGCAGAGACGGTGGTTTAGCTGAAGTGCCGGTAGGTTCTGTGAAACCGTTTATATCGTTACCTGAAAATTTCCAGAACCAAAGCTCAATATTTTTTTTTTTTTTATTTTTTAAGAGAATATCGTTTAACAAAATTAGGGCATGCATACAATCAGATTCTCTCCATCCTAAGATCATTCTCTCACGATCGTGGACGATTCTGTAGTTGGTCATGAAGTTTTCTGTTAAGAAACCAAAACAAAAAGGCAGAAACATTCATGACGTGAGTAGAATTTGGTACAAAATGTGAAGATGTTTGTTGATTGAAAAAAGAAAGAAAGAAACTAACGTCCGATGATGTTGAAGTCGGCTCTAAGTTGCTTCAAGACGGCCAAACAATAGACTTGACCACCCTATTAATGGAAGAAGTGTTTTGTTCATATATTTTATATAACTCGAAGAGATGAATTGATGAGATGATGAAATGTGTACATCGGAAGTATCGAAGACGAGTATGGAGGAGGAAACATTATACGTAGCTCCACCTTTCATCTCAAAGCTAACGGAAGGAATCTTATCTTCGTCTGAACTGCAAAGATCAACACATATGCATCAATATTACTAAATGATTCCTTCTTAAACCATGGCTTATACGTACGCTGATGTAATAATGTAGCAGAACTCAAAAGGGCTCTCCACATCTGCCGGAAGTCGTTTCTCTGTTACAGAGACATGAAACTTCACAAGACAATATTGGTCAGTACACTATATAAATACACTAGGTAGAGAAGTCAATATAGTTACGTTTGTGGTTAGATAAGTGTAGAAGGGCTCGAGCAGCCATGTAACCGCGGTTCCAGAGTCAAATATTGCACTGAATCCTGTTTCAATGGTCGCACTTCCTACTTTGAATTTGGTGATGCTCACATCGTAAAACGGCCTGTGTTAATTCAGATCATGGAGATTAACGTAATGGAGATTAAATCAAAGTAATAATAACAGGTGTAATATAAGGGAGGGTTTACAAATCAATGGTGTCTCTCAATGGAGTCTCGAGCTGGTCTGAGCTGCCTTTGTCTCCGAAACTGATTGTTCCTTTACCTTTGGGACCAAAACACATTGAGAAAGAGTTTGAAGCCACACCAGCTTTAGCCAACATGTTTGGAACCGCTATGTCGGCTATTGCAAGTCCCATTATACCATTTACAGCCACTTTCTGAAACAGCCCTAGTTGGGACTCACTACAACTGCCACCACATAATTTGTCCGTTTATTAGTGTTTGAAATTGATGAATTCACTCTTTGCTCATAGAGTTCGGGTTTGGTTTGAATTTATTCAAGTTTCGGATTCATGGTTATAGGATCTATTTTAATTTATTTTTGTTGGATTCGATATGGATATTTCCAAGTTCGGATCAGAGTTCAGCTTAGATTTAGTGGACCAAAGGATCCTTTCTAATTTGATTTAGATTCATATATATATCAACATAAAATACTAAAAATATTACGAATGCTAACAAACCAGAATATTTAAACCATATTAATTAAAAAATATCACATAAAATAAACATAAAATTGAAAATCATGAAAAATATTATAATACCTGAAAATTTAAAACTAAATATCTAGAAATATGTTAAAGTATTAAAATAATGATAAATATAGACTATTTAAGCTTAACTTCATATCTTTGAGGTATCATTTCAGGTTTTGGGTTCTGCAAGTGTTATCCAAACACAAAATATCTTAGGAGTATGATCCGTTTCTGTAATTCAATATATTAATTTGGGTTCGAGTCGATATTTTTGTGTTGGTTTTGCGTTGAGATTTCAGATTCCCATTTTATTTTATTTTTTGCTTAATCCTAGTTGCTCCTAATACGTTATAAAGGATGTAAAAGAACAAACCCGAATGTGATCCGAGCATCCTTGGC
>OVAU01001257.1:0-15518 GCA_900406315.1 Biscutella laevigata subsp. laevigata
GGGGAAGTTGGGATACCTGGGTTATCAAAAAAAAAAAAAAAGAGTACAATAACTCAAACACCAGAATCAAGCTCAAGTTTTGAGTTCTGATATATGGAACAATGAATACAAAATAGCTTTAATAGGTGTAGCCTTTAACGAACATACCCTCCTTAGCTTCTTGACTCACCTTCTGTGTATTTCCTAAGCCAATTGGTTTGGCTCGGGTCAAGAAAGTGTTCTGAGCCAACTTGACGTCTCTTCTCTGCCTCTCCACGTCTTCAAGCAAATGTTTTGCAAGGCACGTGCATAGGAGAATGACACGTGACAGGGGATTGATCCTTGGTTCATCGTGTTCAGGTTCAAAGCCGTCTCCAACTCGGACTGTCCACCTGACAAGAACTGCAAACATAGATGGATCAAATAACCTCAATATTCATTCATATTTCTTTTGAACACTAAAACTAAAACTGTAAAGGAAAAGAGAAAACATGCCATGATTCTGGGGGCATAGGGTGGGACTCTGTTGAAAATGAGTTTGAGGGTGTAGGAAGCAACCTGCTCGAGACTAGCTTTGTCATTGGACCCAGCTCCCGAAGAAGTTGGGCCATAAGTGTAAGAGGATCTATTCGTAGAAGATGACTCATCAAAATCGGTACGAAAAACAAAAAATTAACTTGAGCATTGTTTCCTATATATATAGAGAATAATGAACAACGTTTATGAGGAGGAAAAACACGAGACAATTTGCTAAAAAGATAAATTTTAGAGATTTTAGAGTGTGTAGTTTAAGAGGCTCGCATTCGACCTCGCTTGTATTCAACTTGTGCGATTCCCGATTGACCATCGTCGACACATATGGTGCCATTAATAGACGGTTGTCGTTTAGAGGTCGTGTTTCCTCCTTCTAAAAGGCATAAGAAATAAATTAAAAGACGTGATTGCAAAATTTTGGTGGAGTGCAAAGAAGGATGGTCGAAGATTACATTGGATAACTTGGGACAAAAATTGCACCCCACAGGAGGAGGGCAAACTAGGTTTTAGAAACTACACAATTTCAACATAACCCCCTACTAGCCAAACAACTATGGGGATTAATCCATTACCCTTCGCCCTTTATCGCTAGAGTCCTCATAGGACGTTACTTCAAGAATTCTAATTCCGCTAGAGGAGCGAGAAATTTTGTCATGTCCCCGATTCTCGGTAAGGCCGAGAGAAACGGCTAAGTCCGAGCCGTACTAAGGACGTGGCGAAGGAATGAAGACAATGTCCGGGCAAAACCAGTTTGGCTCGAGGAACGACGAGTTGATCGAGACTTGGTCGAATGGCTTCAGTTTTGATTGAGGAATCCACTTCGGGATGGACTGATATCATGAAGGATTGATTTTGATCGAGTGTTGGGTGAGTTTCTCGAACACTTGGTGAAGAATCAATAAAAATATATTAAGCCATTTATTTAATAAATGGCTTAGTGACTACTCAGACATGAGTAATGTTTATTCGTGGCAAAATGAGAAATGTCACTAAACCTCTATAAGGGTGGGTACTCTTGGGTGTAAGGAGGAAACCGAGGGCTCAACTTGGATGGACCGTTGGACGCGTTTAACCCACCCCTTGGCATCGGAACAACGCGTCTCCAAGTTGATCTAGGATCAAGAATTCGAAAAAAGATCTAGATCAAAGGGAGAAACCGAAGATCGAGATAGAACGAGTGATCGAATCTCAGTCAAGTGATGCTAGCTAGGCTCAGCTGAAAGGCCGAGCTAGACTAGCTGAACTAGCTGGTGGATCAGCTTAAGGTAGCTCGAGGACGGTTCGAGAGTTGATTGGGAGCTCGTGGCCGAAGGGTTGCGAGTGACCGAACGGTTGCGACCAAGGGACGCGAAGGAAGAGACGCATCCCTTCGCTTGATCCAAAGGCGACCTTTCACCTTGAACGAAGAAGGAGAACTCGATCCTTATAAATACCAAGTCTCTGGATTGGTTTTGGATATTGATTCTTCTTGGGAGAAATCTCGACAAACACCCAGAATAAATCAAACACAAGGGCGAATCGAAAATAAATCGTGAAGGCTCTAAGAAAGCATCAAGGTGAATGCTTCGACAGCCAAAGACAAGGATAAACAGAAGAGTACTGGCAATGAAGATCGTGTCTCAAAGGTGGGTGATGGAACAGCTAGGCCTTAGCATGAACCTTCGGTTAAACCCATCGGTTTCTAGGCTAAGTGTCGGAAGCGTGCATCATTTCCCTGAACTAGATCGGGTTTCATAGACTCGCCGATCTAGGGACTTAGGCCTAAGGCCAGTCCGACTATTCGACTCAGATGGGTTGCATGAGAACTAAGTCTAGGCATGGTTGGTTAGATGAAGCGGATGAATCGAGGGGAAAGTTCAAGTCGGGGAATTGCAAAGGCTGGATTNTGAACTAGATCGGGTTTCATAGACTCGCCGATCTAGGGACTTAGGCCTAAGGCCAGTCCGACTATTCGACTCAGATGGGTTGCATGAGAACTAAGTCTAGGCATGGTTGGTTAGATGAAGCGGATGAATCGAGGGGAAAGTTCAAGTCGGGGAATTGCAAAGGCTGGATTATGGCAATCGGAAAGTAGATGGCCTGGATCGAACACTTTGGCTGTAACGGGGCCGATGTGTTGAATCCAAGGATCATTGTAGTATCAGTCGCATCGTCTGGTTCATACTAAGTCTCGATTAGAATTAGTAACCTTGAGAAACCGCATGATAACTTAGTGAATGTGATTTGATTAGGATGCTTCATGAGCCAGACGATTGGCCAACTTAGAACAAACCAAATCATATTCTGCATGAAACGAACCACATTCACTAAGTTATCCTGGATGACTTACATTTACTTAATGTTTCAGGAACCAATAGTGATCGTGGGAAGGGCTTGGCCGAGTGAAGTCCTGAAGTCAAGGAAGATGGGTGATGGGGATAGACTGATAATAGGATCATACTTTGTAATAGCTTATATGCAAACAATCATTGTATCGAATCCTTTTGTTCATAAATAAAGATCAGTTTATCTTATTCGTCTCTTATCTAAGAATTATCTAAGAACTCTGAAAGAATTTAAGTAAATTGGACCTAAGGCTTAAATCGGATAAAATTAGCTAAGTAGTTGGCCGTGGGAAGACCTCCGCGGACTTAGCGTCCGGGATGGGTCTCTTCAAATTTACTCCCCATCCTTCTGATGGCAAAGCATCATAGCAACGAGACCCTCTTGAGACAGGGACTTCAAAGAACGATAGGTTCTGGGAGCCAGACTAAAGTTAGGAGTGACCCATGACTCCCGCTTAAACCACCAAGACCCCCGAGGGCCATAGTTACAAGCACTTTTAGAGATTTCTGATTGTTTGTCTGATACCTTATTAGAGAGGATAACCATGATTAGGACAACCCCCACATCCAAGAAACTGTACACACGGATGATATCATCACAGTCCTAGGGTTAAACCCTAACCATAATGGCTCTCAGAATGATTACTCATGGTCATACACAAAATTAGGAGCATACACGGTAAAATCAGGCTACAATGTTACAGGAGACAAACTACTTGAGAAGTTGTATCGGGTCTCTTGAACCAAGTTTCAAGTACCTTCTCACCCAAGTTTGGAAGACGTCGACTGACGTCAGGGAAACTAAAACATTTTATGTGGCAAGCGATTACAGAATGCATTCCAACCTGTGAGAGATTATCATATAGGCATTTGGGGTATGACAAGAGATGTCTGAGATGTGGTGCATTGAAGGAAACAATAAATCACCTACTCTTTAAATGCCCTCCAACATTCCAAGTATGAGCACTTCCAGACTTTCCGTCCATTTCAGGTTGTTTTTCGAGTACTTCTTTATATCACAATATGAATTTGTTCATGTGGAGGACAAAAGAGTTTGGGATGCCAACCCCCAGAGAGATTCATTCACATGGATACTATGATATATATAGAAGGCAAGAAATGACAAGGTTTCTAATGGAAAAGACATAACAACGATGGACACACTGCAACTAGCAAAGATGGAAGATGAAATTTGGCGAGTAGCTATTCGAAAAGAAGAACTAGAAGAGAATGAAGATGGGGAATACCAGGGAGGCACTAACCAAACCACCTTGGATCCTCATAGCATAACTTGTCAGATCTATGCATCCATGCCCTGAGTTAGTGGTCTTGGATGGTTCATAAGAGATAACATGGGGAGAGTTAGTGCGGGCTCAAGAGCTTGTCGGAGAAGCCTCTCTGCACTCCATGCCGAAGTATATGGATTAATTTGGGCCATGAAATGTCTAAGTGAGGACATGATTTAGATGATCACATTTGAGACAAATTGCACGGATTTAATGAAAATGATTGAGAACCAGAGGATTTGCCAGGTTTTCAATCCGAACTACTACTATATATACTTAGGAGAAGAGCTTTTACTTCAATTATTATTCGTATGATTTTGCGTGACCAGAGTGACCATGTTGATGCTCTTGCTAAAGGCGCACGAGCACGTAAGTTATTTTATTCTCATATAGATCATAATATTTTGAGAAGGATCTGATGATTACTTCCTTACCCGACCAATCTTAGTTAATTTATAAAGTATTTGTTAAAAAAAATATATCAATGAGATCAAAACCATCCTCTTAAAAAATGTATTCTCATAAGAGAAGAGAGAAACATATTTTCATGTGTGAACCGAACTTACTTGGTTTCGAACAGAATTGTAACCTCTGTAACTAAAACCTATATTAAGCTTGTGGCTTATCATGCTATAGAAGCAAGGCTTTAATATCATGAAGTGAGTGAAAAGTTAGAGACTAATTCAGATGTATTGGTGTGGAGATCAAAAATCAAACTACACTTGTTTAGTTGTTTAGTAAGTCATGTGAGGCTCTTTAGCAACTACCTAAAATTGATATGTACTTCACTTACGTGTGATTGATTCCAAGATACTATGCAAGTAAACGCTACTCGAAATGTATCTCCATTACCAAACAGTGTGGGACTGAATGCTCTCTTATGGCCCTAGCTACCAACAATCATACAACGGCTCAGATTTAAACTGGACCCTAATAAGCCCACTTTAGTTTCAGCCTAGGAGTAATGATCATGTTTGGGCCCATTCAAAACTCGGGAAATCACACAATATTAAGTCCAAAAACAATACAAAAGTGAGGAAGTAAAAGCATGACAACTCAAATACATCTTGTTTCTGTAAGCATTTCGTGTATATATGTTACATATTTATTTGAATAATAATGATGTTAACAAGATGTACTTGTGTTTTCATGCTTTTACTTCCTCACTTTTATAGACTTAATATTGTACTTGTTTGTATTAACTTCATATTTTATGGATTTGTATTTATTATAAACTTCAATGTATTTGTCTTTTTATAGGATATTGAATTTAGTATTGAATCTATTTGACATAAGGTCGGCCAATCGAGGGGCTATGGAGTGCCTCAAGGATCGGAGTTTTCCTCCTCTTACTTTCGAAACAGACTGCTCCGACTTGGTTTCGATGACAGCAGAGCCCCTCGATTGGCCGACCTTTAGATCTGAGCTAGACCTTTTCTCCTCCCTAAAGGAGTCTTTTGTCGATTTTCGTTTACAGTGGATTCCTCGGGCCCAAAATGTCCGTGCCGATGCCCTTGCTAGAGGGGCACGAGCACGGGGCTCTCTTTTTACCCATGTAAATCATAACATTTCGGATGGGGTTGATCGTACGATCACTCTGACCGACCAACTTTGATTTAATAAATGAGTTTCGTTGACAAAAAAAAAAATAAAAAGGAGACCTGTCTATTTGTTGTTGTTTTTTTTTCCGTTTTGTGTTGAAAACGAAAGTAAGGGCTTGATTGGTTGAGACTGTAACTGTTGACTATTACTGTTAAAATAGACTTTTTAATTTTGGCTTTTACTTTTAAAATTCTGACTTTAAAAAAAATAAAGTCACAAATAGTTGACTTTAAAAAAAAGTGACAGACGTAGAACAAAAATAGGAAAGTTGAACTGTGAGAAAAGAGGGATTGTGAGTGATTTTAGGATATTAACCTTAGCGTTTGACTAAATTAGTTCTTGGTTTAGTCATTGGTTTAACTTACATTTTTTATAGTTCGGTTTAGGTGCATTGGTTGTATATATACTCTTGTAACAACTTCAACGTTCGAATGACGAAGATTGAATTAGAAACATCTGCTTTCTCTTCCGCAAGATCAATCTTTTAATATGGTATCAGCAATCTTTCGCTCGATTTCTCTGATTTTCTTGTTTTCGATTCACTCTTCTCATTTTAGGTTTCCATAAGTCTCAGAGTAATCACACGTTATTTGTGCGCAACATATTTGGTTCTTAAATGGCGGTTCTGGTATATGTTGATGATATCCTCATCGCAATTGACAATGATGTTGTTGTGCGTGATTTCATTAGTACTCTGCAACAACATTTCAAACTTCGTGACCTTGGTCCACTTCGATATTTCTTGGAGTTAAAAGTGGCTTATTCTGCTGCATGTGCTTATATCTGTCAACGCAACTACATTCTTGAGTTACTTGATGATACATGTTTTCTTGGGTGCAAACCTTACTCTATACCGATGGATCCTTCCATCAAGTTGTCTAAAGTCAGTGGCGTTCCATTGGAAGATCTTAAGGTTTATCGCAAATTGGTGGGCAAGCTGATGTATCTCGCTATCACACGGCCTGATATAGCGTTTGCACTCACCAAAATTTGTCAGTTTTTTTGCTGATCCTCGTGATGTCCATTTGCAAGCGGTTCACAAGGTGCTTCGCTATCTGAAGGGTACTGTTGGACATGGTATTTTCTATGCTGCTACTGGTTCCCTTGCTCTTCGAGGCTTTGTTGATTCGGATTGGGCGTCTTGTGTAGATTCTCGGAAGTCTATCACAGGGTATGCAATGTTTTTGGGTGATTCTCTTGTCTCATGGAAGTCCAAGAAACATAGGACTGTTTCCATGAGTACTGCAGAAGCCGAGTTTCGTTCTATGTCGAAGGCTTCCTGTGAAATCATTTTGATCACTCGTCTTCTGCATGATTTAATGGTTCATGTGTCTGCTCCTGCTATTCTCTTATGTGATAATATGACTGCTCTTCATATAGCTAACAATTTTGTTTATCATGAGAGAACCAAACATGTAGATTTGGATTGCTACAAGATTAATGAGCAAATTGAGTCGGGGTTGTTAAAGACAATGCACGTTCAAACTCATCATCAAATAAACCGCTATATCTTTCTTTGTTTCCAGACATCATTGGCAAGATGGGTGTTCAAAACATATTCTCACCTCCATCTTGATGGGAGTATTAGCTTTAGCGTTTGATTAAATTAATTATTGGTTTAATCATTGGTTTAACTTACATTTTGTATAGTTCGATTTAGGTTCTAATATAAGAAAGTCAAAGTCTGGTTAGTAACTTTTAAACTTTAGAAAAATATTAAAAGTTACGGTTTCCACAGTTTGCAACCAATCGAGTCATAAGTTAAATAAAAGTGTTTGGTTCACTAGGATCTTGGTTCCGTTTGGTTAGGTTAAACCGGAACAACAAATTTTAAAGGACAAATAATTGTTCTCTCAATTAACTTTTTGAAATCATTTTTATCCGGTTCGCGGTCATTTTAGGAACGATCGAGCCACGTCAGCACACAGTAAAAAGAAAATCCAGTTTTATTAAATTTTTTAGAATTTCAAAATCTGAAGAAAGATATTTCTCTTTTCATGACCTTCGCGTGAAGAAGACGAAACATTCGCTCTCTCATTTGTGTGGTCTCACTTCTATTTCCCATCAGCTCTAAACCATGGACATTGTAGGGAAGAGAGAGAATAGCATATTGCTTTCTTCTGTCCCCAGCCATGTGAGCTTCCACTGATACATTCTCTGCATCTTCTTCACATTTGGAGGGTTTTTGCTTCATTCTTTCTTCTTTTAGATCCTTCTCCCAAATCAGATTCCGACTTTTACGAGTTTGGATGACTTCTTCGTTATCTAGAACTAGGAGCCCTTACTCCTCCGCTTCCTCCACTTCTTCCTCTCATATCAACAACAACAACCGTCTATTACCTCGCTCTTCTTCCACTTCTTCTTCTACAATCTACAATTCCGCTGGCCTTGGCAGCTCCCGATCTATGACCACAAGTCGTACCATATCCGATCCCGGTGCACTTGGCTCCGGGTATTACGGACCGCAATCGCCTCTACCTTACCCATCAGAGGGGCTAATTGGAGACTCTGTGCCGACTATTACCTCTGAACGAGATAGCATCTCCGTCACCGTCCGGTTTCGTCCGATGAGGTACGGTAGATCTGATCGCGGAATTGCAGATCTGTTGGATACAATTTCACAATTGTTGTGATTTAGATGTTCGGGATTGATGGAATGTGAATTGAAACTCGGTCAATTTTGTCTAGGAATTTTAAAAAAATCTCCGCTATTATTTTTTTATTTACCAGTGAGAGGGAGTATCAAAGAGGAGATGAGATTGCTTGGTACCCTGACGAGAATATGGTCAGGAATGAATACAATCCTCTCACAGCATACGCATTCGGTATTGGGATGAATTTATTGCCGAGACAACTTCTAATTACTGTTCATGTTTGAGTTCTTGTCGTCTCTTTTGGTTCAATGAACGTTCTTTTCAAATATGTTGATGCCAGATAAAGTTTTTGGACCCCAAGCAACAACTGTAGAGGTCTATGACGTAGCTGCAAAACATGTAGTAAAGTCAGCAATGGAAGGTGTTAATGGTAAGGAGTATAAGCTGTGTTATCAATTAAATCAGGCTTTTGTTTGTCATCGAAATACCTTTAGCACTACTCATTTGCTAGTACCATTACTTGCCGGGAAGTATTCTGACACTGTGCTGGCAATTTTACAGGAACTGTTTTTGCTTATGGTGTTACAAGTAGTGGAAAGACGCATACAATGCATGTAAGTTTTTCTGGTGTAGCTTGATTTCTATATGATTTTTTTTCTCAAGATATATACGCTCTAAAGCAGCACTTCTTTGGAGTATGCCACCTTGTTTTTTGATGTGAAAGATATCATACAAAGACCGAGTGAGTTAGATTATAGTTTCAGATTGATGTTTGATTGCTATGCTTGTGAGTTGTGACAATAGAAAGTGTAGAAGGTCGTGGTTAAGAATAAGCAAGAACTTATCTTCTGTCGAACCATTACCTAATCACGAGCATCTTGGATTTCCATCAAAACAATCAGAGGCACAGTTACATATATCTAAAAAGTCTATACTTGACCATTGCTTCATGTTCAATATGCACAGGGTGATCAAGATTTTCCTGGAGTCATTCCATTGGCAATAAAAGACGTGTTCAGTATCATCCAGGAAGTAAGTGATCTTGTTCTATATGGTCGTAAACTGATTTAAATTTATGTAATGCACCTTTTCCATACAATGTCATAGTTTCTTACATCATTCTCAATTTCAGACTACCGGAAGAGAGTTCCTGCTCCGTGTTTCATATCTTGAAATATACAATGAGGTATGTGAAAATTTTCATTCGTGATTAAACCATTTACTGAGACTGTATAGTGTATGAAAATACTGAAGTTAAAAGACTTTTATCTTCAGATACAGTTTTCTATTCTCCTCACTTAGAAGAGTCTCCCCTTGTTTTAATAATGCATGTGACAGCATATCAAGTCTTTGGTTTAGAAGAGCGTGCTTCTATGTCCCATCTGTCTGCAAGTTATCTTACATTTGTTCTTGTGTCAGGTGATAAATGATTTACTGGATCCAACAGGGCAAAATTTACGTGTTAGAGAGGATTCTCAGGTATTGACCTTGTTCTCCCGCTGTCTCTCACTCTCTCAAAAACACTACTACAACTGTATATCAAACAAGAGTGTTTGCTTGTCAGATTTCATTATTTTCTATCTAACAAAGGACCAAAAATGATGAAAATGTATCTGAATTGTTCATGTTGCATTCATCCTTTTTGGGGATTACCTTGGTTAAATCTATTGTGGGTATTTTTTTCTAGGGCACTTACGTTGAGGGTATCAAGGAAGAAGTTATTTTGTCTCCTGGTCATGCGCTATCGTTTATTGCAGCTGGGGAAGGTATTAGAAAAATCACTTCGAATCATGCTTTTCATTTTATTAGATATTCTTCTTTGCCTTTCCTTATCACTGTTTTGATTTTCAACGGCAGAACATCGTCATGTTGGTTCAAATAATTTCAATTTGTTGAGTAGCAGAAGTCACACAATATTTACACTGGTACATCACATTTTTCTTCCTAATCCCCTGAATATCCTTTCGATATACTTCTTCTCTTAAAAAATTCCTTGTTATGCATTGTAAGTTTCAACTATGTTTGTTTGCAGATGATTGAAAGCAGTGCTCATGGAGATCAATATGATGGAGTTATTTTTTCTCAGCTAGTAAGGCTTCTTTCTTCCTTCATTGCATAATATCGCTCATGTCTTGTAGACAGATCTCTCAGTGTATCTTTCTTTCTTGCTTAGAATTTGATTGACTTAGCTGGATCTGAGAGTTCCAAAACTGAGACAACTGGACTGAGGAGGAAAGAGGGTTCATTCATCAACAAGAGTCTCCTGACTCTTGGAACTGTAGGTGTCTCTCTTTTTGTTCGAGCTTTCTTTTAATTTGTCAGATGTTACCTCTTAAACAAATATGAACTGGTTGACAAAAAAAAAAAACGAATATGAACTGTAAATCAGGACTTCTGTTATTGTATAATTAAAACTTCCGTCGAAGAACAACCTGGTTGCTACCACATTTGATTGGTGGGACTAGAGGCTCAGAAAGGGATTTCCAGTTGCTTTCCGCATAGATTTTGGGTTCTTGTATATGTACTCTTCAGTGCAGGGTGTAGTCGTGCTAGTTTATCTTGATGATCAATGCCACTATTTTATGAGAAGTCTGTTCTCTGTTTGGTGTTTTATGTCAAGGATAACATCTTTAGGGACCTAACTATTAAGATGCATTTTAAAGATGTCTCCCTTGTAACTACCTCATTTTATTGTGCATACTTACAACCACCTCTTATGGTTTTCATATGTAGGTGATTGGAAAACTGTCGGAGGGCAAGACAAATCATGTCCCATTTCGGGACTCTAAGCTAACTCGTCTTCTGCAATCTTCATTGATCGGGCATGGGCATGTTTCGGTACGACTCTTCTTTATCTGGTGAATATTTCCCATTTCACTAGGTCGATTTTTCCAGATTGTTTAATTGCGATGTCTCCAGCTGCATATTTAAGGCGTGTTGGTTTTTTTATATTGGCTATCTGTTATAAGCACGTAGATATTGATTAAAAATAGCAATGAGTAGAAGCTAATTCAGTTTTTATTTCCTTAAACCTTTATAGCTCATATGTACAGTTACTCCTGCGTCAAGCAGTACCGAGGAAACTCATAATACACTAAAGTTTGCCAGTAGAGCAAAGAGAATAGAAATTAATGCCTCACGTAATAAGGTGATTTCATAGACGTTTGATCATGAAATACTTCACTTCTCTCTAGGGTATTGCCTAAACCTCGGCTTTTTTTGGGTTTTTTTTGAAACAGATAATAGATGAGAAGTCGCTGATTAAGAAATATCAAAAAGAAATCTCGACTCTCAAAGTAGAACTTGATCAGCTAAGAAAGGGTGTGTTTGTCGGTGTCACTCATGAAGAGTTATTAAGCCTAAGGCAACAGGTTCTGACCTCCCTGAGACCTTGTTATTACATGAATATTTGAGTTTCTTTATATTTAATGAATAAATGGAACTACCAATTTATTACACAGCTACAAGAAGGTCAAGTGAAGATGCAATCAAGACTGGAGGAAGAAGAAGAAGCTAAAGCAGCTCTAATGAGTAGAATCCAAAAGCTTACAAAGCTCATACTTTTCTCTACCAAGAATTCTATACCTGGATATTTAGGTGATGCACCCACTCACCAGCGTAGCTTTTCTGCTGGTAATGGTGATGTAAGTTTGCTGGGAATCCCACAAGAACCATTCATTCCTTTTTCTCGGACAGATGTTCAGATCGTCATTTGGGTTTGTCAAGAACTGATGATTAAAGGAAAAATTCTTAGCTGGGATCATTCAAATCAGATTATCACTATGTTCTTATGTTCCTTTTGCTACTGTTGCATGTTGGTACCCCACTACTTGTCAAGGTGTTTCATACCAGATTGACTAATATTCTTTTCTTTTTGATCTTCAGAAGTTGGACCCTCTGCTGTTGGACAGTGATACTCTGGCATCTCCTTCTTCGACTCTGTCTCTTGCGTCAGATGCTTCTGTAGGTCCTGAGCATCAGCGTTCTTCCAGCATGTTGAAGGATGACAACTCTCCAGTTGGTTATGGTGCAGGATTAACTCTAGTGAGTTTGGTAGTCTTAGCTTATTTGTTTACGTTGAACTTCATTTGTTCAAAGTTTTGTGCATTCTTCTTCTCAAAATCAGTTACTTATAGGAAAGGGTATTTAATGATCAAGGGTCGTATGCCATTTAGTCTTTCTTTTAATCCATGAGTATGATTTTCTCCCTGCGTTGTTGTCAGAAAATGGCATCTGATAGTTGTGGCTATTGTAGGGCGGCATGACACCGGATGAGATGGACCTCCTTGTTGAACAGGTTAAGATGCTTGCTGGTGAGATCGCTTTCAGTAAAAGCACACTTAAGCGTTTGGTGGATCAATCCGTAAACGATCCTAAAAACTCAAAGCCCCAAGTAAAGATTCCTATTTATATTTCTAGAATTCAATATACCAGTAGGAATATGCTTTTTTGAACCTGGAAATCTGAAAAATGCATGTGCAGACCATTTTGTCAACTTTGATCAAATTTTTAGAATAAGTGCAAGTATGAAACTTAATAAATGTTTGCATGTAGCAGATCCAGAATCTAGAAAGAGAGATTCAGGAAAAGGAAAGACAGATGAGGTCTTTGGAACAGCGAATAACTGAGAGTGGAGAAGCTTCACTCGCTAATGCATCATCGGTTGAGATGCAACAGGTAACCTAATCTGCACATCCTATCATCGTGATGGTTTACCCTGTTAAGGTCATTCAATTTTGGAGACAATGTGGATCAGCTAAAAGGTATCATGATTATTTTGTTTTCAGAAAGTTATGAGATTGATGACGCAGTGCAATGAGAAGAGCTTTGAGCTGGAGGTACCATATTTATCTTCTCCGGCATGAAATGCATTGTCTTATTGCGTATGGAGGATTTCTCAAAGTCAATGTATAATTAATTGCATTGTTGATCAGATCATATCAGCAGATAATCGTATTCTCCAAGAACAACTACAGAAAAAGGTCAGTACCAAGTCACTGACACGTCCTACTCTTTTCTCTGAAAAATTTCACACATACTTTAACAACTGCAGTGTACCGAGAACAATGAGTTACATGAGAAGCTGCACCTTCTAGAGCAACGGTTATTGAATCAGAAGTCCCCACCGTCTTGTTCTGGCAATACTGTAACTGAAGAGTATGTAGACGAGCTGAAAAAGAAATTACAATCTCAGGTAACTTGTCAAATTTGCGATCTTCATTCTCGCCAGTAGTATCGAATATTGATGTTTTTCTACTTCAGGAGATTGAGAACGAAAAGTTGAAGCTAGAGCATGTGCAGAGTGTGGAGGAGAAGAGTGGATTACAAGTGCAAAATCAGAAACTAGCTGAAGAAGCTTCATACGCTAAGGAGTTAGCCTCTGCAGCAGCTATTGAGCTGAAAAATCTAGCTGATGAAGTAACAAAGCTCTCGCGTCAAAACGCAAAGCTAGAAAAAGAATTAGGAGCTGCTAGGGATTTGGCAGCGGCTCAGGCGCGTAACAATAACTCCGTGAACAGTGTGGCAAATAGCAACGGGATAAGGCCAGGGAGAAAGGCAAAGATCTCAGACTCATGGAATCTCAACCAAGAAGATCTTAAAATGGAGTTGCAGGCAAGGAAACAACGAGAAGCAGTTCTTGAGGCTACATTAGCTGAGAAACAATACGTAGAAGAAGAGTATAGGAAAAAGGCGGAAGAAGCAAAGAGAAGAGAAGAGGCTCTTGAAAACGATTTAGCCAACATGTGGATTCTTGTTGCCAAGTTAAAGAAAGCCAGAAGTGGGGATCTCTTCCCCGGGCCTGCAAAAAAGGAAGATGAGGCAACAGAGTTAGATAACAAGAGTCAACAAAATGCAATCTTGAAAGAGAGACAAGTTTTAGTTGCCAAAGCTGAAGAGACACCAAAAGAGGAACCCCTCGTTGCTCGTCTTAAGGTATACCTTTGCAAATCTGCCTTTTATTTTCTTTCAGCATTCGTAGTTGTAGATAACTATTAGTCTAGGCCTCTAGGGGTATCCAAATATATATAATATACCAGTTACCCATTCCGTATCTATTGTGCCATAGACTTTTCGGATCGGGTTAAGATCTATCCCTCAAAATACCCAAAAACAAAGTATTTGGTTCTATTTAGTAAAAATAGCTTTTATCTGATGAAAAGTACACCGATACAGGATCATCCATGATTTACATCATAGAAAATATAAGCTTCAGATACATCATAGAAAATATAAGCTTCAGAACAATCAAACAGTTTTTTTTATTGGTTTGTTTCTGTGCTGCAATTGATGTTTATTTTTGGTACAAAAACAGGCAAGAATGCAAGAGATGAAGGAGAAAGAGATGAAATCACAAGCGGCTGCAGCGGCCAATGCAGAAGCAAGCTCACATATCTGTAAAGTCTGTTTAGAGGCGCCAACCGCCACAATTCTCCTACCTTGCCGTCATTTCTGCCGTAAGTTTTCACTCTTTCACGTTCCCTCATGAGGATCATAAGCATTTCTTCATCAACAAACGTAAAAAAAAAAATCTCTTTTTACGCAGTTTGTAAATGTTGTTCACTTTCCTCTTCCGAGTGCCCAATATGCCGCACCAAGATCTCTGATCGGTTGTTCGCCTTTCCGTCTTGACCTGTGTACAAATTTAGAACACTCTCCACCACAGCTAATTAAGGTAACTTCATTATCCTCCACCATTAATTTCAAAATGCTATAGGTCAACTACATTATTGAAAAGTTTAGAACCAAGTAAAATTATAATCACTGCCGACAATTATATAAGGCACATAAAACTTATGCTTTACGCCAACTCCAACCACAACACTAAAATAGTGTGGAAATCACAGTATTTTTGTGTGATTTTAACACTAAAAACAACATTCTTCTCCAACCACAACACCAAATTTTACACTAAAATAAAAATTATTTATTATTATATTGTTAAACTAAAAATTCTCTTTATTATTTAATAGTTTACTAGAATTGTACCCGCATTATAATAAGCGGGGCAATTTTTCTTTAAATTATAATATTACGATATTTTAATAGTTTAGAGAACTATATTTTAAAAATTAAATGTGTGATTAATAGCTAATACTAAATATTATTTGTAAATTTATTTAATTTTATAATGTTTTATATTATAGATCATGATTTTAACCGTTGATAACTCGTGTGACCATTGTATTGAAGATGAAATT
>OVAU01001258.1:0-15515 GCA_900406315.1 Biscutella laevigata subsp. laevigata
GAACCGGTTCGGCCCGAACCGAACCGAATCGCAGCTCTACTTAAAAAGGTTCATGATCTCAATCAAAGTTCAAACGTCAAACTTTGTCATCTCTAGAAGCATCTTCCTTTCGAGGGCAAAGAGCGTTTTACCCCTAGATTACGTACAACGAGTCTTTTGATCTATTTTGTATTGGGGATTTTGTTTAGTGATATGATGTATTAAATGTGAGTTTGCTGAAAGTTCTTTGTCGTGTGAAGTCTGTTCATATATATTGATGAAAAGTTTCTTGTTGAGAAGAGATTTTGTGAGTGGTTGGAGAGGGATAAGGGGTGCTACCACGTCTTGAGTTTGATTTATACACTGAGCGAAACTAAATCACATTGTTCTGGACATTTCATAGATATTCATTTGGTTTCTTATACTCTCCAGAGTTAGTCTATATCTGGAGAATCTAGATCCCAAACTTAAAAAAAAAAAAGGTTGTTTGTAAATTTGTCTACATCCTAACATCAACATTACATTCTAGCTAGACAGCGAACACAAATTATATGCATGCAATGACAAACTTGATGAGGATTATTTAATTAACACTTGTTGAGATATTAGTAATGGCTATGGATGCATGAAAAGTATCGACGTACGTGAATTCCTCTGCGGCATGAAAAGTGATGATCGATTAGAATCAATGCAAAGTTGACATTCCCTTAACACGTAACATTGATCCCACAAGAATTTTACTCAATTCATGCATCATCATGAATCATGATCACAAGTTACAATATATGCATGTCAATCTCTCTATCTTTCCTATCTTACTCATATTTTGTCAACTCTCAAGCATCAAATCATCTGCCTTCTCTTATCCACAATCCAACTTCCCAAAAATAAGATTCTCCCTTTATCGTTGCCCAAATCATCTTCACCAAGAGTGTGTGTATATATATAGTCCCAAAACTCACCTCTCCAAAACAACACAAACACTCCAAGCGAGTCAAAAGAACAGACGATTTCGATACACATATACATAAAGTATTTAAAAAATGGATGTGGTTGCAACATTAGCGTCGCAAAGAGCAGTGGTGATATTCAGCAAGAGTACATGTTGCATGTCTCATGCAATAAAACGGCTGTTTTACGAGCAAGGTGTGAGTCCAGCGATTGTAGAGATCGATCAGGACATGTACGGTAAAGATATGGAGTGGGCTTTGGTTAGGTTAGGCTGCAGCCCTACGGTTCCGGCGGTTTTTGTGGGTGGGAAGTTCGTAGGAACGGCTAATACCGTCATGACTCTTCATCTCAATGGGTCATTGAAAAAGTTGCTCAAGGAAGCTGGTGCTTTGTGGCTCTAGTCCTCAATATTATGATTTTTACTTTGACCTTTGAAAGTTTCTTCACTTTATGTACGTTTAGTCCAAAGCATATGTGAAGAACTACTTGTACTACTTAAGTTTTATATATGTCTATGTGGAGGTTAATTTAATGATTAACTATAACCCATTTTGGATAATTATCTCTTCTTGACCCTATTTTTTTTACGAACTCGTCTCTAATGAAATTAACATAATTCGAATTTAATCAAATTTACGGAAAATGCCATTGCCGGAATAAGAAAAGACCATAAACGGTGGGTTTGAAAAAAAACCAGACCCGAAAAATAACCCGAATCCGAGAAAAAAAAAACAAGATCCGAATCCGAATCGAACTCGAGGAAAAACCCGAATGAGTCCTAAATTTATGAACCCGATAATCTGAAACCCGGATGGATTAACCCGAAACTCGAACATGTAATCGAATAACCCGAACTTAAGTAAATATCCAATATTTATTAATAATTTTAAAAATTTGATAGAATTTTTACTGTGCAATATTAAATTTGTAAATATTTTAATGATTTGTTTTCAATTTCATGTTTATTTTGGTATTTTTAAGATATTTTTAATGTAAATAGACTATATTTTTTTAGTTTAGTAGTATTTCAAGTACTTTTTAGTATTTTTTAGAAAATATCCGAACCCAACCCGAACCCGAAAGATTCCAAAAGAATGATAACTCGAACCCGACCCGAAAGTAACCCAAATCCGATCCGAAAATAAAATAACCCGAATAAGTTTTAAATCTTTGAACTCGATAACCCGAAACCCGAATAGATTTACCTGAAACCCTTACGGGTATCCGAATGACCATGCCTAAATTACAGATTAAATTCAGTTAAGCTAGAAAATCCAGTATTTAAACCGCATCGGTTATTTAAAATTTGGTGGTTCATGTACCCGGATTGAACCGTTTGACTCCAAATTTAATTTTCGAAGACGAAAAGGAATTTACGCAAATAATAGAAGTTCGAGTGTATACAATTTCGTGACGATATCATAAGAGAGACTGCAAAAATCGAACATATGCATTTACCAGATTTCTATTTTTATTTTTATTTTAAAGTTTCGCGGTTATATCCCCAAAAATTCTTTCAATCTCTTCTTTGCTGCTTCTTTCATCTTTCCATATTCTCCTTCATCTAATCGATCGCTAAAACTCGAAGCTCTGATCTGTTTATTCCTGTCTGTATACGACTTATTCAATCTCTCTCCAAGTCCCGTCGATGGGTTCCAAGTGATCCTGGATTCTCGTAGGTAAGCTATTGAAATCTTCATTTTGGGCCCCTATTCTTTGTGATTGAGGCAGTTGGCTATCTGATTCGGGGTTTCCTCTTGGAGTTTTGAAATAGTCGAGTTCAAATTCGTTGGTTTTTTTGAAAATTTGTTTCTATCGGGGAGAAAAGTCTTTGGATTAGGTGCGGAGCTATAAGTTCAAATCTCCGTTCTCTTTTATTTCTGGGTAATGAGGGCTCTTATTTGTTTGAGTTTTCAATTTGAATTCGAAGCTCAAGTCGATGGATATCAGGTCCTGTGATTCGTAGTCGCCCCAAATTTCAGTTTAGCTACCTGTAGTTGCTAAAAGAGATTAATTCCCAGTTCGGAAAGTTTATTTCTTAAACCTTTTCTGGGTTTCATAATTCATACTCTATAAATCGGAAGTACTGTTGACGCTAATAATGAGCATTCCTTTGCATTTAGTAGCATCTGTTGGATTTTGCATGCAGTGCTTAGTTTCATGAGTGCCGGTAGTCATTTTCTTTGGTGAAGATCAACTACTCAACTGATGTATATCAATCATGGATTAAGCTTCTGATTTTATAGTGCATGTTGAGTTTGCATCTTGGTAAAACTAAACTTGGTTTCGATTTTAGGAACGCTCAAGGTAAAATAATAACTTATATCTATAATGGCACCTTCAAGATCCAAGAAATCTAAGTACAAGAAAACTTCCCGTGGTAAAGCTGTTTCTCCTCGCAAAGATGAAGAAAGTATGAGCAAAACCAAACAGCGGGTAAGCTCTTTTCCTAATATCTAAGTCGATGACCTCAAATTTAGTTGGGGTTATATGAATTTTGATTTGTGATACCTTGATCAAATATCAAGAGATTTGAGTGTGAAGTTGCATAGTTAGGCTGCAGAAGGAGACCCATCTTTAGCGTATACCTTAATACCTGCTAGTCTTTTCAGGGTTAACCACAATATCTGTATCTCGATTGATCCAAGTTATTTGTTACCGTTTTTAATATTGGTTTCCTCATTTTCTCGAATGAGTTCTAGTTTTAAGTCGTTTCAGTTCCTATTTCAAGAAGGAGACATTGCTTTACCTTTATATCCAATGTGTGAGCAAATGTTAGTTGTTTGTATCAGCTAGTCTCCAAGTATATCTTATTGTGCTCCTTACATGCAGAAGAGGAAGTTGTCGGATATGTTAGGTCCCCAGTGGAGCAAGGAAGAATTGGAGCGCTTTTATGAAGGATACCGAAAATTTGGAAAAGAATGGAAAAAGGTTAGTTCAATTAGCAAAATGGACATCTTCTAATATCTGGAGTATAATTTGTAGTATAACACCCATTATACGAAAATAAGGGTAATAAACTGCTACCATAGTTTCCGGATAAATGCTATGGCATGGAATGCCATTTCTATAATCACAGTGGTTAGCAACACCAGCAATAATTAGGGCATTTCTATTATATGGTGTGTAGGTGGCTGGATTTGTACACAGTCGTTCTGCAGAAATGGTAGAAGCTCTATACACTATGAATAAGGTTAGCCTACCTTCCTCCTTCCTCGCCTTGTCGTTTGATAATTTCTTAAACATTTTCAACTTATGTTGCGCCTTCTGTACGTTAGGCTTACTTGTCTCTTCCGGAAGGCACTGCTTCTGTGGTTGGCCTAAATGCGATGATGACTGATCACTACTCTGTTTTGGTAAGAGCTGTAAACCGTTCAAATAGTTATTTGGTTCCAATATCTTTCTTATGGCTAACTTATAAAAATGAGGTCCAGTTCAAAATATTAATTTCCATTTGCTAACTCGATACAATTTTTACATGTCTCACACCTGCTCCTATGGAACATCTGCCAACTACTAATGATGCTGATTTCTTTTGCTTTTTTTGTTGAAGTTTGTCCACCCTAGGGGTTTAGCACTCTTGCTTATTAAGATTTTTTCCTCTAAAAATGTAGTGTATCTCAGGGAAGACAAATTCTTACTTTTTAGGTTCGATGTTTCTTTGATAAGTATTATGTTCTTGTTAAAAAGATGGCTAGCTGACTTTCTGTTTTTGGGACGTGGAGTGAGGTTGATTGTTGCTGAGCCTTGTCGATAAAGTATTTCCAATTCTGTCTCAAAGGAATCCTATTTGGTAATACGGGGTTGGTTTGATTTTATGATATTATGTAACCCATCTATCCTTTCTCTAGCATGGAGGAAGTGACAGTGAGCAGGAAAGCAATGAAGGTATCGGAACGCTGAGGCCCGTCTCTAAGCGCTCTAGAGTGAAATCCTCAGATCACCCCTCTAAAGGCTTAGAGGGTCTGTCTGACCGCTTGCAGTTCAGGTCCTCTTCTGGCTGCTTGCCATCGATGAAGAAGAGACGTACTGGTAGTGTTCTCTTTGCCTCAAATCTGTTTTTCCCGTTCGCAAGAATGTCACCCACACATTTTTATATATACATGAGTTTGTGCATGGTGCATTTTTTTTTTCTCAACTATTGCAGTCTTTCTGATGTCATACTATGTTTTTGAAGGGCTTCTAGAATCATCTTAATTAAATACTTCTTCTTACTAGTGTCAATTTGTCCCCCAAATTTTATTGGCTCATTAGCTATCTCTCTAACAGAAAAGATGTTAACTTTTCTTTTAATCATACTCTGCATGTGCCAAGAGACTGTGCCTCGTGCTGTTGGGAAAAGGACTCCTAGAATTCCTATCTCATATACCCTTGAGAAGGATACTAGGGAAAGATATTTATCACCTGTTAAGGGAGGTCTAAATCAGAAAGAGGATTCTACTGATGATGATATGGAACATGAGATTGCACTAGCATTGGCTGAAGCTTCACAACGAGGTGGCTCTGCCAAGAACTCCCACACACCAAATAGAAAAGCAAAGATGTACTCCCCTGATAAGAAGAGTGAAAGAATGGTACTCTCTTTTACTGTTGCTTATATTTGATGTACTTCTTTCATAAAGCTTGTGATCCTCAAAATTTGAACTGGTTGCTTACCCTACGGGAAGAAGGTTAAGGAAAATATATCTCAATTTCATTACATGATATTCTTTTTAAAAATTCAATTTTATAGATGAAAATATACCTTTCTACTTAACTAAGAGCTGTTTTATAGAAAAGTGGACTGATAGATTTTGAAATTCAGCGAGCGGACTCCGCGATTGCCAAGCTTCGTGCCACTGATATTGAAGATATTCGCTGTGAACCAAGCTTAGGAAGTACTGACGCTGATAATCACTTAACTCATGGAGAAGGTTCTAGTGCCATGGAACTGCAGCAAAAAGGAACAAAGTACTATAGGAGGAGATTAGGCATTAAAGAGGGTGATGCAAAAGAAGCCTGCAGTGGTACCGACGAAGCACAAAGCTTAGGTGCCATCAATGAGCAATCCGAGGCTAAAGGGGAAGGGAAGTCTATGAAATTCACATATAAAAGTTCCAGGAGAAAAAGTAAAAAAAGTCTCTTTACTGCAGGTTTGTTATAATCTCTCACTTCTCTCTCTGAATTTACCTATCTGCAATGCACATCGAAGTACAAGATAATGAATTATTAGAAACACCACGTCACCACTTATCCTTTATATAATCACCTTTATAAATGCAGGTGAGCACATGCCTGGTAGACTTAAGAGAAACACCAATAAAATCCCAGCTATCTCATTAAAAGCTTATGTCTTGATTTAAGTATATTGGGAGATCTTAACTTACTTTATTTGCTGGTCGCTCTATATTGTATTTCTCAGCTTTGAAATTTCATTTCAGTCTCAAGTTCAAATGTTTGGTAATGTCATTGTCAATCTTTTGGTCTGGATAACTTTGGAAACAACTACTGCCTGTTTCTGTAATCTAAAGAAGCCGGTTACTGAGCTTGGAACTCAAATTTGACCATTCATAATGAGATTTATAAAGTCTTTTTTATTTTAAAGATTATTCTTATCCATGAAAGACTTGAAAAGCTCCTCTATGTTTGTTTGGGATTCAACTCAGGTTTTTACATTCATTCAAACTAATAATTACTGCCATTCTTTGTATGCATGCATGGTAATGTTTCCAAGTTCCAATCTTTACTGTTTACACTGGTACTTCAACTTCTTTATCCTGTATATGCTCTCTGCAGATGAAGACACAGCATGTGATGCTCTCCAAACACTGGCAGATCTATCGCTGATGATGCCTGAAACTGCTACGGACACTGGTAGGATGCATATGTTTGACCTACAAGCGCTTTATATTTAATCGAGTATCTTAAGCTTGTCAATATTACTGGCCATATACGTATATTCATGTTGTTATATCAACTTTCTCAATCTGAATTCTGGTTTACTTTCAGAGTCATCTGTTCAAGACGAGGAAATGAGAGCTGGAAAAGCTGATGCGTCAGATATACAAAAGACTGATCCAGCATCCATATCTAAGATTGATGTTCTTAGAAACTCTAAACAGAAAAGATACATTAGCAACGATCTTTGTAATACTGAAACCGAGATAAAAAGTCCCATTAGCTCTGCAATCCGAAAGAGAAGGCAGAAAGCATCACCAGCCAAAGTAAGAGAGGCTATATATTTAACAAAGACAGACTTGCATTCGTGTTCTGTTTTCAGAATTCATGAAGCTGTTTTCGTCCTACAGGTACCTAAAGATGAGCTTGCTGCAAGCTCAGAAGTCTTTGAGCCTCCAAATAACAAGGTTTGTGTCTGCTTTACAACACAACTCTTCCAATCTTACAAGCCTGCATGCCTTACTTATCTGCGTGCTCTTTGGAATGAGTTATATATCTTTGACAACCAAATTATTCATATATTTCAGGTTTTTGTCTTCGTAAAATATTTCTTGTAGCTTTTTGTCTTAGGACTGGTTGTGATGTTGTAGGGAATAGGTGAGGGAAATAAGTCTGTTGGCCGAGGTAAAAGGTCCACAAATATTCGAAACTCATATGAAAAGAAGTCTGTCAAACCTCAGGATCGTACTTCCTCAAGTAACAACATAGTAGAAGAAGAGTCAGCTCCATCAACAGCAGTCACAAAAAAACAAATGAACTTGCCAACTAAAGTTAGGAGCAGAAGAAAGATAGTAACTGAGAAAATTCTAACTATTGATGACGGGAAAAATTCTGCTACTCTAGTGAGTGAACTTTCTGATGCAAATACTCTATTGCCAAGTGATAAAGAAACCCAATGATAAATCTGTTAAACTTAAGGTCATTTAATATCTATGGAATTTAGTTTGTTGAGTTCCCTGATTATATGCTATACCATATGCTTATAATCTGCAGGAGATGTTTTCGCATTGCATATCTAATTTCCGAGCACGAAGATGGTGTCTTTTTGAGTGGTTCTACAGTGCAATTGACTACCCATGGTTTGCCAGACAAGAATTTGTTGAGTACTTGGAACATGTAGGGTTGGGCCATGTTCCTAGGTTAACTCGCATTGAATGGGGAGTCATAAGGAGGTTATATCACTACTAAAATGCTGTTAACTTTTTACTTTATTTTTTGTGTGATGTTGCTTTAATCATTTTTCCTTGTGCAGTTCTCTTGGGAAACCAAGGCGATTTTCTGAACAGTTTTTGAAGGAGGAAAAGGAAAAACTATATGTGTATAGAGACTCTGTAAGAAAACATTATGACGAATTAAACACGGGCATGAGGGAAGGACTTCCGATGGATCTTGCTCGGCCTCTAAATGTTTCACAGAGAGTCATTTCCGTACATCCAAAGTCGAGAGAGATTCATGACGGCAGTGTCCTAACTGTTGATCACTGTAGGTACCGGATTCAGTTTGACCACCCTGAGTTAGGGGTGGAATTTGTTAAGGTACTCTTCCTGACCTGCAACTTTGTCTACGATTTGTAAAATCGGGGTTATGGAATAAATAACCACCGAAAGTATAAAATGCAAATTATGAGAAAGTAATCCTAGTAGTTCACTGCGCATTTGCGAATAGGTCTCAGATAGGCTCGGTAAACAGAATCACGACTGGATTTCATACGACAGTAATTTAGCACTTAATGGTTGATCTAGTTCTTACTTCACGGGGTTCTCTACAAAATCTCAGTAGGAAATAATCTAGAAAATTCATAACTTGAGAGTTAAAACGAATTTGAAGGATGATAACCATTAAATCTCTCTTTTTGTGAAGGATACTGAATGCATGCCACTGAGTCCTCTAGAAAACATCCCAGCATCACTTGCAAGGCATTATGCTTTCTCAAATTATCTCAGTCAGAATCCCAGTGAGGAGAAAATGCATGAGCGGGTAAAGGGAAGCATGCCAGAAGGATATCTCCAACTTTCGTGCGAGACAGACCATCCCTTGTCCTCCTCGCCAAATTATAACATTAGCAATCCACTAAAGCAGGAAAATGTTGGTATTTCTGACCATCATGCCTGGCCTCATATTGTGCTTTTCCATATGCTATTCTTCTTATTTGGAAGTTCATTTTTCTGTACACCTTGAAGAACTGATTTTGTAGTCGATTACATCTAGGACTTTAGCGTTCTTTGTCGTTTACTGGTTTCTAAAATATAGATAGGTTTCCGTCTAAGGCAATCAGTCTTTGGGATTTCTCTGCGTGAAATCTTTGACCAATAATTGTGACTAGCATATCTACCCTGGTAAATCAACTTGGAGCTAGTTAGATAACTCACATCTCTGACCAGTTTTATACAGAAGTAAGGTGAATGTTCTATTACAGTTCTAGCTGAGACTGTAGCTACTGTTATCCCTCCTTACATGCATCCACTTTCTCTTCTCTTGTAATTCCTTGTTTGACATTTGACCACGGTCCTCTAAGCTACAGCAAAAATAATACTCGATGGATAAATTTCAGTTATATTCAAGTTTTCCTTAATTTTACAGGTAGATATCTCAAGTTCAAATCCACAAGCCCAAGATGGAGTCGTTGAAGCTCGTGATTTACAATTTTTCAATTCTCAGCCTTCAAGTATTGGACATTTCCATGCAAGAGAAGCTGATGTGCAAGCTCTTTCTGAACTAACACGTGCGCTCGACAAGAAGGTTTGACCAGTTGTTAATTCTCAGCCTTCTAAACATTTGTGATTGTTTTTTTTTGATTAGTCTTCTTCACTTCAAAACTTATTTTTACAAGGCCAGGTTGCTTTTTTTCTCTTTCCATACGTAATGATATGCTTCAGTCTTGCTAGCATTAAATTTCTCCTTTCCTTCACGTTATAAGTAGAGAGATTGCAAGACGATATGATTCAAAAGATTGAAGTTTCTTATTGACTAAGAAAGCAAGTAATATAACTAATAAGCATTAAACGAAGGTAAAACTTTTGAGGTTCGGTACGGTACTCTGTATAGTTTCCTCCATGTCTTCCATGCTTATCAAGCTCTCTCCCCATTTTGGTTTTCATTTCAAATAATTATAAATTTACTATGCTGCAGGAACTAGTTTTGAGAGAGCTAAAGTGCATGAACGACGAGGTTGTGGAAAGTCAGAAATATGGAAATAATGCTCTAAAGGATTCTGAATCTTTTAAGAAACAATATGCAGCCGTTCTCTTTCAGCTAAGCGAAATCAATGAGCAGGCATGACTTGAAGAAACTGTAAGAGTCATCCTGGTGTCTTTACTACATACAGCTCCTGATGTTTCGCATTATGTGTCTCAATATATACAGGTTTCATTGGCACTTCTTGGCTTGAGGCAACGGAATACTTACCAGGAGAATGAACCATATGTTTCAGTAATAAGCATGAGCAAATCAGGGGAACCTGATGATCAGTTGACCAACTTAGACAATTATGCATCTGACACGAATGGATTCCATGTGTCTGAGATTGTCGAAACATCTAGAATAAAAGCACGGAAAATGATATACAGAGCTATACAGGTGTGTGTATAACAAGTTCGTCTGTTTCTATGTTAGGTTGTGCAGATGACAAAGTTTCTTAATTCATATTGATCATTTGTTGACCCTCCCAGAGGTCTAGCCAAAGAGTTTTGGCTGCTCAATGATTTTGTTTTTATCTGTTGCAGGCATTGGCGTTACTTAGGAAAGACAGAAATAATGTAGTAAATATTGAAGAAGCCATTGATTTTGTTAATAATAAGCTCTCAGTAGATCAAAAGGAAGAATTATCAGACCAGAAAATACAAGCTTCCCAGGATCAGCGTCTTCCCTCAACACCGAACCCACCTAGTTCAACTCAGGCTGATGATTTCCAAGTAAATCAACTCGACCGAAATGACCTGCAAATCCCGTCCGAACTTGTTACACGCTGTATAGCCACATTGCTCATGATTCAGGTGAAAATCTTAAAACCCATTCCATACTTTTCATGCTGAGAGTCATCTATACATATAAACAAAAACATTATTAGCCCTGATTTCTCTATGCATTAAGACTCTGGTGGCTTCATTATTCATCTCGTGTTGCGTTCTTCTCATTTAAGTTTCGTTCCCCGTTTATGAACCTAACATGGAAACCTTGTTGGAAAACAAAAAAAAAAAAAAAACAATGCAGAAATGTACAGAGAGGCAATTCCCACCCAGTGAGGTGGCACAGGTTCTAGACTCGGCTGTAGCGAGTTTACAGCCTTGCTGCTCACAGAACCTTCCAATCTATACAGAGATTCAGAAGTGCATGGGAATCATCAGAAACCAGATTCTAGCCCTCGTACCGTCCTAAAGTAAGTATCCTAAAACCAAGAATTAACCCTCACCCTCTTTGTCTCATCACGATGCTTCTTTCTCTTTGTAAAATCCATGTTTTCCTTATAGAAAAAAATCCATTTCATATAGCTCAATTATTTGGAGTGTTTTGACTCAATGAACATCCACGATTATCATTTTCATGTAAGGTATTAACTAGTTTCACTCCTTTTCATGTTTGATTCAGTTCAATTCTTGTTTTCAGTATGTGTAATCTCCTCTTCATCTGTTTGTACAATGTCATTATCGTGTTCGCATCAAATTCCAGTTTTGTTTATTAGGACAAGAAGAATAGTTGAAGTTAGTTATATGTGACTTGAATACAACAATAAATGTAGACAACACTTGTTTGGACTGCAAGCAGAGTCCTGAGTGGGTAGAGTTGTCGATTGGTCCAGCCGGTCCCATTGTGTTGGTTTTGGCTGAGTCTGCTACGAAATCTGATGTGAATCGTTCCGGTTCTATTTTGGGTTCAGATAAAGTCGACTTAGGGTTTTGTTTTGTCTTTATTGTCACGTTAACGAAGAGTTACAAAAAGTAGGTTTTATTTAACTGTTAAAGTGACTCGTAATGGGGCATTTACACAGACAAAAATGTTAAACGATGAGTGCAGAATTTCCGAACAAGTAATTATTGAGATTTGGCTTTTGTAACAAAGTGAACATTTTGATTCTATACGAGAATTATTAAGTCATAATCTTAGGTTAAAATCGTTTTTTGAAACGATATTTTGTTATTATTTTTTAATGGTTCCAACATGCAGGTGACGTGTGAACACATCATCCTAGTGAATGCATTTTCCAACTATTTATACACAAGGAAGAATAAGGACAAAAGAAATAAGAACCGACAATACATTTTCTTATGTAATTATTGATGGACCATTACTAATTTAATAAAATGAAATAATAATGGAGCCCTTTTGCTTTCATTATTCTTGTTTCCTCTGGTTTTATATATCTTCTAAATTGTCCAAATAAATTTTTGAGAACGTTACTAAAAAGCTCGTGAAGGAGAAAAAGAGAAATACAAATATTCATTACATTTAAAAGTTCTAAGTATATCTCTCAGAGAATCACAAAAATTGGATTAGAATTCACTTCGAAAATATTGTTTCTCTCAACTACTTAGGAAAATTATTTTGGCAGATATAGATTTGGCACAAAACAAATATTTGGAGAAATTATAACATTTTTATTTTTTATATTAAATATTTAATTTTATTATCTATTTTGATCAAAACAATAATAAATATCCGAGAAATGGATATTCAAGTTTTATATTAATATTAACAAATAATTAGTTCCACTTTTTTTGGTCAACTATTTAGTTCCACTTTATGATTCATTACTTTTAATATTTTAAAAGAAAACTACATAATTCATAAAAAAATATTAATAGTCTTACGCATAAATAGAAAATTAGTCTTTTCTAATAAAGAAAAATAATTTTGAGAGGGAATCGACAAAACCTAATTTTTGTTCACTAATTATTTTTATATATTTATTGTTTATTGTTTAATTGAACTATACATATTTAATTATATTTTCACAAAAGTGGGTTCTATAATTGCAATAATATGTTTAGAATATTATACTCAAAAACAAAAATAACTAATATATATTACTATACATAGATTACATATTTCTTATTAATATGTTTAGATCGGAACGAAAAAAAATTCATTTTTATAATTAATATTTATATTCACTCTATTTTTTTTTTTTATAAATATTATAGTTTATTATTTAATTTATTCCAACATCTTGTAATATTTTATTTTTTTGGAACTAAATGGAGACGATTGAATAACAAACTGAATCATAGTTAGAATATACTTTAGGCATATGCAAACTAATAAAAGTATATATTAAACAATATAAACATAGACATGAATTGGATGTTACTTTTTATTCATTTTACTCTCCGCATAAATATTTTAATATATAAACACATCCAACTCCACCCACACAAACATAAATTAAAAAATTACAAGTTGTATTCACCTTGGGGAATTTAATCATGACATTGAAAACCCTAGGTGGGGAACATTCATATACATCATACACACAAAAAGTTCAACAAATATTTATATTTTAAAAGAAAGCAACTTAAGTGGTAAGTAGTTAATGGAGGTTGATGTGGGTGAAAGTAATCTTAGTTAATTGAGAATCTTGGCAAAGTCAAGAGACTTCTTGCCTTGAAGCTTGTTTGAGACATAGTGATAACTATAGTCACCATGATTGTAACTTCTATACTTGCACGGATTGGTCTCATCATTAACCAATTCACTCATTGGTTCTATTTCAACTTCATAGTTTGGTGCATAGAATGTGACTATTGTAAGCCTCTCTTTTTCTCTGTTTGTTACTGCCCTATGCTCAACACTCTTGTACTTCCCATTAGTTAGAACCTATATAATGATATGATAAGTTTGGTCAGTGGTGGAAAGTATTAAACTCTTAAGTGAAGTCTATATGTAAAATACCTCAATGGTATCACCAATGTTGATGACAAGGGCATTGGGAAGAGGTCGAATAGGGACCCAATTGTTGTCCTTGAGGATCTGAAGTCCAACACAACTGTTCTTGCTCTGTTGAAGAACAGTGAGAGCACTTCCATCAGAATGTGGGCTAAGTCCTAAGACAAGATCAGGATTTGAACATGGTGGGTAATAGTTCATCCTCACTGCTTGCACTGCCTCTCCAAACATCTCCTCAAATCTCTCTTCTTTTAGACCCAAGCTTATTGCAATGTACTTCAACAACCTCTTGCATAGTTTCCTTATATCTTTTGAGTAACTTTCAAGACTTTCACTATACATAAAAAAATTATTTAGTCAAAATATGTTCTTTAGAAGACTAATTAATATGAATAAATATAATCATAGATAAATTTTAGAAAAATGATATTAGGACGATAATATATAGTATATTTTAATGTCTTCTAATAATCAATTTAATTACGAAAAATAGATGGCTTTATGTGAAGAACCTGAACCGAGCCGGTTTAGAAGGCCAAAGTTTGGGATTACGAATAGCAGGAGGATGAACACCAAGAGCAAACATGTTGCACCAATCAAGCTTCTGATCTTCTGAGAAGATGAAAGCCTGACCATAACCTTGTACAGTCCCTGGCTCCATTGGATACTTCTTCTTCTCTTCCAATGGCAAATCAAAGAACTCTTTTGCTACTTTCTCTATATCTTCCACAACCTCCACTTCAATCCCATGATTTATAACCTATGTTGTAGTACAAGAAGAAGCCATGATGAATGATGAGATTCATATATACAAGTTCTAAGCATAATTAAGTGAGAAAAAAATATCAGAAACTTTACCTGGAAAAATCCCCAGTCTTCACAAGCTTGTGAGAGCTTAAGAATCTCAAAGAGAAAATCATGAGTATGGGGTTTAGAGAGCTTATAGAGATCAATAACAGGAATATGATGATGATGATGATGAGAATGAGTTTTAAGTGACACAATAACTCCTGATCTATCGTTAGCTTCTCGAATGAATCTCTCTGGAACTTTGTTTGGTTTGGATTTGATCAGTTCTTGAACATCATCTATATTTCCAACTCTGATCGAAGAAATAGGTAGAGGAGCCATATTGAAGCAAAATCAAGAAAGAGATTTTAGATTCTTTTTGTTGTTGAGAAGTTTTTTTTTGGAATTTAGTGAATTTAATCAAGTGGGCTCTTTGCTCTAGGAGTCTTTAGAGAGTGTAAATTTATAGAAGAAATAATTGGAGCTAAGTAAGTGATGTTTATTATTGTTTGCATGTTATCCCCTGTATATTAATACAGAATATTTTGGTGATGTGTTGTCGCAAGAATCATTCTGGCTCTAAAATGCTATGTGTCATTCTCTGGTGCAGTCTCAGAACTAATTTCAAATAAGGTTTGGTTTTCTATGAAATTACGTAGTGTCATTACCATAAACACCATAATACTATATATATTTCTATATTTAAACTATGTAATATTTTGTAGTCATTTCAATTAAGGAAACAAGATATCATATGTAATCATATCATAGTTTTTATTATTATATTGTCCAATTTATATTTAATTGATATTATTCTTATAAAAATATTGAATTAATATATAATTCATATAATCAAATAAATTAAGATTTTTTTGGAGTTTTATGAGCTTCGGATTTTCCAAAACGGATAAGAAAAAGTCAACTTATAAAGAAAATCATATTTTTAAAAAGTCTCACATTGACTAAAAAAGTATTAAAAG
>OVAU01001259.1:0-15515 GCA_900406315.1 Biscutella laevigata subsp. laevigata
GCAAAACTAGGGAAAAAACGGGATTAAAATATAGACAAAAATCGAGCATATCAACTAGACTTGATTTGTCAGGTCAAAGTCAGACTTCAATTCAGTAGTTAGAAGAGGATCCTTGAGAATCCTTTAATTACTAATCTGGGTGATTGAATTGGTGTTTGTCAGACTTGAATCATCCTAAACTTCATATTCAACTTGTAAGATTGAAACCAGGTTACAAATCAGTCCCTAAATGATTCAGTTTATCTTTTCTATAAACTTAATCTGAACATGAACTCTAGCAGGCCCTTTTGTGCAACCCTAGATCCGATCTATTGATCTACTCAGACATAATCATGGCAATCAAACAAAGCATAGTTGAAAGCATAAATCATTACTCAAATAGAATCAAAACAGGGGTTCCAGATACAGAGTTGTCAATTCTAAATCTACCTCCCCTAGCAAATAAAAAAAGAAAACCCTAGTTGCAGAAAATAATAAGCTGTAAATAATAAGGAAAAAAACGTGTTGGCATTCATGTCTCTCTGGTGCTTTAATAGTCTTCAAGGCACATGTGGGATTGGGCTTCAAAATCGAAGTTTCTGGGAAAAACGGTTTCGAGGTACGACCGAACACCATGTGGTTCGATCGAACCAGTATGATCTTCACACTCGAATCTTGGTTTTTTTGCTTCATCTCGAACGACTTCGTCTTTAGATAAGGTTCGATTGAACTGGGTCTCAATTTATTCTGGGCCTCGTTCTTTGCGGATCGGGCCCAATGGATCTTGCTCGGAGTGAAGGTTCGATCGAACCTGGTAGGTGTTCGATCGAATTGTTGTCCAGACGGGGCTGGCTTCTTCAGAATTCCTCAAAAAACCGCTCAGAACTCTTCTATTCTCGAATTTTCTCTTCGGACTTGTGAAATCCTGAAATGAGATAAATAAGCTCCAAAGGCACGTTAATAACTCACAAAGGGCTCTACAATCCCATCAAAAGTTGGGACTTAAACCCCTAAAAACATGACATATGACTTAGCTTTAGGTTCCTTAAGATACTTGGACAAGTATGATGCAACAAACATTAGATCATGTTGTGTTGCAGTCAAATATAAAAAGCCTCCCACTAGGCTTTTATAAACTTTAGAATTTGCAAATTCTTCTTCCTCTTCTTGATATTTTCCTGGAGATGCCAATGGTTTTTTCATTAGACTTTTGAGACAGAAAAATTCATTCTTCTCCTTGAACAATTTTCATGCCTAAGAAGAAGCTCATCAACCCTAGATCAGACATGTCAAACTCGTTATTCATAGCAGTTTTGAAAATTTCGACCATGTTTTGATCATCTCCAGTCACAATAAGATCATCAACATATATGCAAAACACAAGCAAATTTCCTCCATCTTCCTATATGTAAAGCGCTTGATCATTGTCGATTCTCTTAAAAAAAAAATTTTCTGAAAAACCACGTCAATTATGTTGTACCAAGTTTTTTGGGCCTGCTCCAGCCCATAAAAAGCTTTCTGTAACTAAGGAATATGGTCTTCATTTCCCTCTTCGTCAAATACATGAGGTTTTTCAACATAAATCTCCTCCTTTAGCTCTTCATTTAGAAATACAAACTTCACATCGAGCTGAAATAATTTCCAGTTTCTTTGAGCATCAATAACAAGAAGTGATGTGATTGTTTCATGCCTTGAGACATGTGCAAATGTCTCCAAGTAATCCACTTCATGTTGCTGTGTAAATCCCTTTGCAACTAACCTTGCTTTGTGTTTCACCACTTCTCCTTTTGCATCAGTTTCAGCCTGGAAATCCACTTCACATCAATGACATTCTTGTTAGTTGATCGCTCAACCACTGTCCAACTTTGATTCTTCTCAATCATGTGGATTTTCTCCTCCACAACTTCCTTCCATTCGTCACTTCTTGTTGCTAGTTCAAAACTTGCAGATTCCTCAAATTCCATAAAACAACCTTCACAAATCTTTGCAAACTCAACCTCATCAACTGGAGCATTGAACATAATATCACGCATCGACCTAATTTTTTTGTTTGGTCGAGTTGTACTACTTCCTGGAGTACTTCTTGAACTATCAATCTCAAGGTTAAACGAAACATGTTAAATGGTTCTTCTCCCACTAGACCTATCTTCACTTGAGCTTACCTCATTTATCCTTACTTCTTCTTGGTTACTTTCTAGTTTAGGTGAAAGATTGGTCTGTTTGATCACTTCTTTTTGATCCTTAAGTTCATTGTTTATCTTCCTCGAAGATAACATCTCTAGACACATCTATCTTTTCTTCTTATAGCAAGTAGATTTGATATCCCTTTGTCTGAGAAATACCCCATGGAAACTGCTTTCTTGGACTATTCATCTCACTTCTTCCTTTTCTCATCAGGTATGTGCACTTAACACATACTCCCAAAGACATTCGAGATGATTCAATGATGGTTTGGTTCCATTCCATGCTTCAAGAGGTGTCTTCTCCTTCAAGGTTCTCGTTGGTATTCTATTTTGAACATAAGCTGATGTGTGTACAACTTCTGCCCAAAATTTCAGAGGTAGATTCTTGGCTTTGATCATTGCACTAGAAATTTCCACAAGGTGTGATTTCTTCCTTTTTAAACTCCATTTTGTTGTGGAGAGTATGTTGCAGTAAGCTGTCTTTCAATCCTTTGATCGCTCAAAAACTTGGTGAATTCTCCTGAGAGATATCCAGTACCTATGTCTGTCCTCAACATCTTTATCTTCCAGCTAGCTTGATTTTCGACAAGATTCTTGGATTTCTTAAAGGTCTGGAACACTTCATACTCTACCTTCAAGAAATACACCCACACCATTCTTGTTGCATCATCAATAGAGGTAGAAAATACCTACTTCCAACGAATGAGTCATTTTGCATCGGACCACACAAGTCGCTATGAATCAACTCAAGCTTCTCCTTTGCTCTCGAATCTGATTTCTTTGGGGATGACTCACGGCCGTGCTTTATTAGGATGAAACTCTAACAACTTTCTTTCTTCACTTCAAACTCAGTTTGTCCCACCACCATATTTGATGCATGCAGTGTTTGCAGGTTTGAGTATCATGTGGGGCCTAGCCTTTGATGCCACAACTCAACAACCTTATTCTCCGCAATCATTGTTGTCTCTTCTCCAACATACCATTTGATTAAAAAACTCTGATTCACCATTGCTACTTCAACAATCTTCCTTCCTCTTTGATAAAAAACTTGCAACTATGTTCCTTGAACATCACTTGATATCAATTTGCTACCATTTGTGGAACACTCAACAAATTTTTGTCAAGTTTAGGCACTAAGAAGACATTTCAGATGATTTTACTGCCCTTCCAGGTCTGTACCTCAATGTCTCATTTTCTCATTGACATCAATATCCCTCCATTCCTAACTCTTATGGGAACTTTGATGCTTGTGTTGATTCTTCTGAACAACTTCCTGTTGGGAGTCATGTGGCTTGTACACTGATGTCACTCAGATTTTACCCTAGACAACTAAAATCTGCAAGTGCAGTATTTAGGGATCGAATCCACAAAGTCTAAAGACTAACAAAAAGAGACAGACAAAACTGAGAATTGACTAAAACAAAGATGAGAAGATGATTGATTGATTGTAGTAGACAATGGTGAGGTGATGAAAGCAGTAAACAAGCAATAGGTAAAAAGGCAGATAAGCAAGCAATCGAACCTATGGTTTCTAGGAGGGGTTTTGGCGGGAACCGTTCAGATTTATGGTTGAGAAAAGAACTTTAGGATCTATGAACAAAGCTTAGATTTTTGGACTTACTCGACAAACACCCGACTTTGTCACGTATACAAGGCTCGAGATAAAGCCATTCACAGAATCTACCTTATGTCTTCTTTACCAAACCTCTGAGAATAGGCTCCCCTCGTGGTCTCAGTTGTGAACCTACGTCTAATCAGTGTCCTTGAGATACTAGCAACGTCACAAATGCTAGCCCTAAGAACCTAGAAGTCCCGGTAGTCCAATCGAATTGTTATCCCATCAAACAGGGCGGACCCAGTTAAGCATGGTCTAGTAAAGGTTTATTGGGGCTGATCGTTTGTGCTTGTTAGACTATATCAATCAAATCCAGACTCACTTAGCTACTAACTTGGGCGATCCAATTAATGTTTTTTAGACTTGGATCGTCCTAAACCTAGACCCGATTTGTCAGGTCGAATCAAGGTTACAAGTCAGCCTCTAAGTAAGGATCCTTGAGGTGGGTCCCTTAGCTGTTGATTTGGGTGATTCAATTAATGTTTGTCAAACTTGAATCATCATAAACCTTAGATCCAGCTTGCTAGGTCGAATACATGCTCCAAATCAGCCTCTAAGGGTCCTTCTCTATATTTTCTCTAAACCTAATCTGAACATGAACCCTAGTTTACCCTTCCAGGTGTAAACCCTAGACCTAATATGAAACTAGTCAGACATGGAAAAAATCAAACAAAACATAGTTGAAAGCATAAAAAGTAATGAATAAGAATCGATATGAGGGTTTAAGATACATAATTGCCAAATCAGATCTATCTCCCTAAGCAAAAGCAAATCAGTGTCTAAAATATTGCATAAAAATATAAAGCAAAATAAAAATGAGGAAAACGTGACAAAATTCATGTCTCTCTGGTCCTTATATAGGCCTTGTGATGTCATCATGGTGCAAGTGGGTTTGGGGTTCAAAATCCAACTTTTTGTGAACTCATTCTTGAGGTTCGATCGAACTCAAGTGATGTTCGATCGAACTGTCTTGGTCTTCGTCACTGAATCCCGATTTTCTCGCTTCGGTTCGAACAACTTGATCTTGAATATGGTTCGATCGAACTGGATGGAGTTCGATCGAACTGAGCTCACTTCCTTCTAGAATCTTTTCTTCGCGGATATGATCCAACGGACTTGCTCGGAGTAAGGGTTTGGTCGAACCTAAATGGAGTTCGATCAAACTTAAGATTGGGCGGGAACGACTTCTTCAGTTTTCCATGCAGAAACGCTCAAAGCGCTTCCTTTTCTCAATAACATCTTTCAGACCTGTGAAATCCAGAAAAGATGACGAAAAGGCTCCAAAAGCACGTTAATAACTCAATAAGGGGTCTAAAGCCCAAGGGGGTAACTGCAGAAATTCAACTCTCCCCAGCTGATCATAGTCTAAACATATCTTGTAGATTACACACAAACCAAAAGTTTTAGCACATTGTCCCCAAATCCCCACAATGACCACCTAAAATTCCAAATCCCCACAATGACCACAATCAAAACATGATAATTGTCTAACTACCTAAAATTCCAACTAACTAGACAACAACATGATCAAGTTAACTCAAACTCTCTATAGTTTCTGTACATGAATGATTACTTAATGACATGAAGTAAATGACAGACATCTGAAGCTTGAAAGGAGGATTGGATTCAAGGAAGGTTACCAAACTTAAGATGAATTCGACCACTCGGGATCAGAGAGGGTGGCAAAAGAATGAATAAATCATGAGCGTGATCTACTTCTCTTTCCTAAAATCAAACTCCTGACAAGAAAAATTTAAGTCCATGTTAGTAACAAATAAATGAGTCAGCATCAAATCCAACAAAGTTCTACCAAGCCTTGGTTTTTTAGGAGGGAGTTTGGTCATGTGGTTGTATTAGGCAGTAAACTATCATGAAGGGGACAATCATCACAAGAGAGTGTCATAATTCCAAAATCCTAAAAGAGTTTAAAACGTGGCCTAAGGTACACTCCCCCAAACTTACTCTACATTGTCACAGTGTGAAAACAAGCCTGAAAGCACGAAGTGTCAGTATTATTGTAAAACCAAAAACTAAGAGATATTGTGTTCTTGACGAAGGTGTGGTTGTTCAGTGAACGGTTAGATGGACATGGGTCGTGTGGGGAAGATTCGATCGAACTAAACTAGGTTCGATCAAACTGTCCTCCCATGTTTCCCAGATTCGATCAAACTCATTGAGGTACGATCGAACTATGCTCCCACGGCTTTCTGGTTCGATGGAACTCTGTGTGGTTCGATCGAACTATGCTCCGTTCGTCACTTAGAAAAATATCTCCAAAAATCGACCTGAAACTCATAAAAGCACAACAACCTGTGAAAACGAATGGATCTTAATTCTTATATTAATGAATTACCTATGGGGTGCCTCCCATGAGCGTTTTTTTAACGTCACGAGCTTGACGAATTTTTGCCAATCAAGGGATGGCTAGGGTAGGGACATAAATCTCAGCCTTTTCCTCTGCTGGTGGATATGGTGCAGGGGGACGCGTAACGCTGCGCTTTGGTGGGAGTGGTGAACGGAACACCACATATGTTTCCATAAGTTTCACACAGTCCTTCTTCACCATTTTCCATCCATTCAGGAGTTAGGAACCCCTTGACCTCATGGAAAGGTTTAGGCCTTCCTTTACTCCAGACCTTGTACTCAACCACTTTGCCATCGCACCTTGTGGGTATGAGTTCCACTATCTGGCCCCTAGCAGTCACACCATTCGGTTCCCTGAGGATTGTGCTCTTCCCTTTTTTCTTCCTTTTGCGCTTCTTATTTTCTGCATCAAGGGTGGATGGGTGGTTGTCTCCAAGGATTGCTTATTTGATGTCCTTGGCAGCGACTGGTTCAGAGGATTCTACTTCCTTAGTGTGAGTGTCTCCATCCATAACTTCCTTATCCTCACTCTTTTTGTCATGTACATAGATGACTTCCTTTTTTCTTCTTCTCTTCCTTCTCATTTTCTTCGTAGCGATCACATGTAAAAGTGGGTGAACATCTCCATCCAAGACTTCTTTGACTTCACTCTCCCGGATACTCTTCGAAGGGTTCTCTGCAGTTCTTCCCTTAGTGGGCTGATCGGTGCTCCCTCGTAAGACTGCCTTAACCTCAACATGTTCTGTTGTTCTAGAAGCAGTTTTCCTCTTCTTCGACCTCTTCTAGCCTTCCTTTTTCGAATCGGGGTTGCTTTACCTGGGATATTATCACCAGAGACTTCCACGATCTCAACAGAGGATAAAGCTTTACCTGGTTCTATCTCGGGGATAGGTGTGAAGAAGAAGTTCCTAGAGATGTATGAGAAGACTACCATGTTCCTTGGTAGGTCAAAGACTGCTCCAACACTACCTAAAAAGGGTCGCCCGAGCAATAGTGCGTTACTTGGTTGACGCTCCATATCCATAACATATAAGTCAATAGGGATGAGGCATCCTCCAAGGATGATGGGTGCATCTTCCCAGATGTCGTCGGGTCTAGACCGGGAAAAGTTGGCAAATTGAAAGTTGATAGTGGATGGTACAAGTGTTTGCACTCCCAACAACTCCACAACCTTCCTTGACATGATGTTCGCACAAGACCAAGAATCACAAAGTGATTTGTCCAGAATATACCCATTGAGCTCGCAAGAGATGAAGAATTTCTCTGGATCAGTGAGCTTAGTCGACTCTTTCATCATTTTTGAGGCTTGCTCCTCCTTAATCATCAAGGTCTTTACTTCTTCAACGGTCTTCTTCCCCTCCATCAAGTCTCTGAAATATATCTCGTAGGGTAGAACCTTCACTCCCAACCCAACGTTCTTTTCTTTTTCTTTTTGCTGCGTTTGGTAGACTTTTGCTCTTTAACATGAGGTTATTGCAAGGGGACAAACATAGATGATTTGTTAGATATATCAGAGTATACCTGAGTCGTTTCAGCTTTTTCGTCATGAATCTCTTCGAGCAGGTCCTGCTTGATCTTCTGCAGATGTTTGTTTGCTTGAAGGAGGTAAGTAACTGGCGGTTCTGGCTCGTACAGGTGGGTTCGATCGAACTCAGGTGAGGTTCAATTCAAATGTGGGTCGAGAATGCCCGTCAAGGACTCAGTTTGGACGATCATGATGTGGTCTGGTTGATCGCTCAGGTGTGGTGGTTCAGTTCGATCGAACTTAGTGTTGTTCGATTAAACTGAGAGATCTGCTTCAAATGTTTGAATGAACTGGGAGATCCGCTTCTAGGGTTCGATCGAACTCAAGGAGAGTTCGATGGCACGCCGTTGTGGTATTTTCTGAAAAATCTTGTCTTCTAGCTACATGGACAGTGGTTCGATCGAACTGAAGGTGGTCTGATCAAACTAGTACATTCACACACGGAGTTCAATCGATGTCGAGGTAGGTTCGATCAAACTAGACGTCACGAGTTGCTTCTTATGCTTTCCTTGTGTTGTGGGCAAATGTAGCAGTCCTTGAGAAAGGAATCCCTTGGGTTGCTTAACGATGAGAAGTGATTTATCCTCTTCGCTTGTTAGGTCCTCGATAAGAATTGATTCCTCTGGCACTTTTAGGCTTTTCTGGGAGAACCTCTGATGTTGACTTCATGGAAGAAGCAAGCTCAGCGACTTGAGTATCCAAGGTCTTTAGGTGAGACTTTAGCTCTGCAAAAGTGGAGGTCACATGGTTTGCGAGAGCAGTGACCGCTGTGGTGGTCTGAGCTTTGGAGGCTGCTATATATTGCATCATCTGCTTGAGTTCCTCAAACTTCCCCAAGGATGCAGGAGGTGCAGGTGCTTGCTGCTGTTGGAAAACAAGCTG
Source organism: Biscutella laevigata subsp. laevigata (assembly GCA_900406315.1). Classification (NCBI taxonomy): domain Eukaryota; kingdom Viridiplantae; phylum Streptophyta; class Magnoliopsida; order Brassicales; family Brassicaceae; genus Biscutella; species Biscutella laevigata. The sequence goes on from OVAU01001259.1 coordinate 8,549, forward strand.
GTTCCCCTAAAATTGTTAAAAGGTCCATTTTGTTGGTATGCACCACCATTGTTGGGGTTTGGTTTGGGCTGGAAACCTCCACTGTTTTGTTGTTGACCCTGATGTTGCTGCTGATTGTTTGGTCCAAAATTTCTTGCATTACCAGCAAACGGTTTAACGTTAAACTGATTCGAAATAGTTACCTTGATGGTTGTTCTGGGGAGGATAAAACTGATCCTGAGGATTCTCGACGTTGGTGCTTATGTAGGAGAGGTTTGTGTGGTTTTTGTAGTTGTTATACCCCCTGTTCTGGTCGTTTCCCATGTAGTCTACCTCAACCTCGAAGTTTTCGTTGCCGGTTTGCTGTTGCATGTCGCATTGGTCACCTACGAAGTTGACTGCAACTGTTCGATGTTCCCTCTTTAGAAGTTGGGCTACTTGGGCCTTGAGCTCCTCTAGCTCTCAAGAATGAGGCTTGGAAACAGTTGTTCCTTTGCCATAGTCGTTTTCCATGTTGTTACTACCTGCAGCTAGGTTTTTGATCAGCTCATGGGTTTCATCAACAATCTTGGTCATGAAATCCACGTTACTTGTAGTGTCCAAGGCATTCTGGTATTTCGCATCAACACCGTTTTAGAAGATGTTGAGTAGGGTCACCTCGTTGAACCTGTGATGCTAGCAATCTGGAGCATACTGCTTGAACCTGTCAAGAGCTTCATGAAAGGTCTCTGTTGATAGTTGTTGGAAGCTGGCAATCTTATTTTTCAGTTGAGTATATCTGACTTTGGTGTTGAACTGTCCTGGGAATGCAGTCTTGTACTCTTCCCATTTTTTATGGAACCAAGTGTCAACTGCAGGTACTAGTTGTGTGTTTTGTCAGCTAAAGAGAACTCGAAGAGCTTACACTTCAACGCATCCTCGGGCACACCATTAGATGTGGTGTTACATATCGACTCGAACCTGGAAATGTGTCGAATCAGGTTCTCGCTAGCTATCCAATGGAACTGATGCTGCTAAACCAAGTTGATGAGACCAATCTTGATCTCGAAGTTTCCTCTCTCCACTGTGGGAAATTCCACTCCATGCCCCATACCGAATTGAGCAGCAGGAGTGTCGTAGCATCCTAGGGTGAGTCTCGGGGCTTTCATTCTAACAACCTCAAGAGGTTGTTGGTTTCCTGCTCCGGCAGGCGGATTAAGACCTGCTTGTTGTTGCTCGTTGCCACCCACAACATGCGGCAAGTTGAGCCCATCTAAAAGAGGATGATTTTGAATCAGGGGCATTTTAGGAGGTTGTTGATCTCTGTCAGCCATCTCGATTCGAGGTTGTCTTCCTTTCTTTACTTTTCTTTCCAAACATGCGCGTTCGTTCTCCAAGGGCAGTAAATTGTCAATTCCTTTGCTCCTCACATGTCTCGTGCTCATACACCTGAAAACAACAGAAAGGGAAAAATCGTTAGTTAAGAAATTCACGTGGTTCGATCGAACTTTATGGGGCTCGGTCGAATCCACAAAGACTAAAGACTAACACAAAGACACATGCAAGACTGAGAATTGACTAAAACAAAGATGAGAAGATGATTAATTGATTGTAACAGGCAATGGTGAGGTCATGAAAGCAGTAAACAAGCAATAGGTAAGAAGACTGATGAGCAAGCAATCGAACCTAGGGTTTCTAGAAGAGGTTTTGGCGGGAACCGTTCAGATTTATGGTTGAGAAAAGAACTTGAGGATCTATAAACACAACTTAGATTCTTGGACTTACTCGACAAACACCCAACGTTGTCACGTACACATGACTCGAGATAATCCATTCACAAAATCTAACCCATGTCTCATTTACCTAACCTCTGAGATTAGGTTCACCCCGAGGTCTCATGTGTGACCCTTGTCAGATCGAATCAAGGTTACAAGTCAGCCTCTAAATAAGGATCCTTAAGGGTCCTTTAGCTGCTGATTTGAGTGATTCAATTAATGTTTGTCATACTTGAATCATCTTAAGCCTTAGATCCAACTTGCCAGCCTCTAAGGGTCCTTCCATATCTTTCCTCTAAACTTAATATGAACATGAACCCTAGTTTTCCCTTTTAGGTGTAAACCCTAGATCTAATTTATGAAACTACTCAGACATAGAAGCAATCAAACATGGCATAGTTAAAAGCATAAAAAGTATTGGTTAAGAATCGATACGAGGGTTCAAGATACAAAATTGTCAGATCAGATCTATCTCCTTAAGTAAAATCAAATCAATGTAGTAAAAAGAAAAATAAAATAAGGAAAAACGTGACAAAATTCGTGTCTCTCTAGTCCTTATATAAGCCTTGTGACGTCACCAGGGTGCAAGTGGGCTTGTGCTTCAAAATCCAACTTTTTAGGAAGTCGGTCTCAAGGTTTAATCGAACTCAGGTGAGGTTTCGATCCAACTCAGGTGAGGTTCGATCGAACTGTCTTGGTCTTCTTCACCGAATCTCAATTTTCTCGCTTCGGTTCGAACGACTTGATCTTGAATAGGGTTCGATCGAACTGGATGGAGTTCGATCAAACTGAACCTCACTTCCTTCTAAAATCTTCTCTTTGCGAATTTAATCCAACTGTCTTGCTCGGAGTAAGGGTTCGGTCGAACATAAATGAAGTTTGATCGAACTTAAGCTTGGGCGGGAACGACTTCTTCAGTTTTCCATGCAGAAACGTCCTAAACACTTCTTTTCTCAATAACGTCTTTTAGACCTGTGAAGTCCATAAATGAGACGAAAAAGGCTTTAAAAGCACGTTAATAACTTAATAAGGGGTCTGAAATCCCATAAAAATATGGGACGTAAACCGCTAAAAATATGACATATCATACACCCACTGTCAATTCACCGCACATCCTCCTTTGGTTGCTCATCTTCTTCCCCATCATTTGCAACAAACAAGTTTTGCTCTTCTTCACGAGTTTGTTTGTGCTTGCTCTGGTTTTTTGTTTTTGTAGTCTCTTGCAAAATGACCAAGCTTGCTACAGTTATAGCAGTCTTTTCTTCCTTTGTTTTGGTTGTACTCAACCCTCATTTTGTAGTCTCATTATGGTTGTCTTTTTTGCACTAACCACGCCATCTTTTCTCTTTCACTTTGTTGTTTGATTTCCATGTGTTCAAGTTGTATCTTTCACTCTTCTTTCCTTTGAACTTAATGTAGAATGCTCCTTTTGAATTTCTTCATCTTTATGGAAGAACTTCTTCTCATGAGCTTCTAAACATCCATAAAGCTCTGCAAATGCGACAACCTTAAGATCTTTAGTTTCTTCCATTATAGATGATAAATGAGCATACTTTCTTGGCATAGAAGCTAAGATCTTCACAACCAAATCAAAGTTTGGTCTTCCTTCTTCCAAGGCTCTCATTTGGTTTGCTACTGCTTGAATTCTTTTTTAGTATGGCTTCATCTTCTCTCCTTCTTTCTTTTTCAGGTTATCTCAAGAATTGCAGTCTAACCATCTTCACCTTCTCATTTCCTTGATATGAATTTTGAAGTAGTTCGCATGCTTCCTTAGTTGTTGTTGCAGAGAGAATCTTGTCAAAGACAACATCAGCTACAACATGTTGAATTACTTGCAGGATTGTTGTATCTTTGGCTTTGAAAGATCACCAGTCTGCAATCTCCTTTGCATAGTCAGCTCATGGTGTCTTTAGCAGTCTCTCCGGCGGCTTTAGAAAGGCTCCTTCAACTTATTTTCACAGCTCTCTGTTCTTGAGAGTTGTTCTCATTCTTGCCCATGACTCATAGTTTTGTCCATCAAAGACAACTACCATGTGAGATGATTGCAAGTTCAACGTCGTCATCCTATCTTCTTCTTGTCCTTGTTGTTCTTCTTCTTCTTATCCTTGTTGTTCTTCTTCTTTTGTTCAGTCTTGTACTTCTTTTCCAGTCTTATTATTCTTGTTCTTCTTGTTCAATGAGGCTCCAAAGATGCTTAAAGCTTTGATACCATGTTGGAAGCTGTCATATTCTTGGTGACTAGCTTCATTCTTTTCTTCTTGTTCTGTAACAAATTTGAACTCACGATGACTTTCTCAGAATAAAACAGAGGAGAGAAAAAGAGAGATATTTTATGAAACTAAAATTGCATTCACTTGATTCATTTCTTACAAACACATAAGCATTATACTCATGCAAGTCTTTTACATAAACTCAAGTAATAAAACATTAAGGCAACTAGACTTATAACTATTAACAAATAATAGTTAAATATATAGATCAAAATAATTTTAAAAAGAAATAAATTTAAAATAATTAAATCGACGATTCGAGCGATGAAGCGATAATATATAGTGTATTATTCGCTTATGATGTATGATAGATTATACTACATAATAAAACCGATACTAAACTTCAATAATATATATATATATACATTAAAAAAATTGTAACCATTTACCTGACTATTAGATAAGTAGAATATATGTAATATATTATTATATTAAACCTTATCATTTCAATATAATTATCTTTCATATATATATATATATATATACAAAGACTATATTGAACATATTTTTATAATTATATCTTAAATAACCTGAATTGAACTAAAATANCTATATTGAACATATTTTATAATTATATCTTAAATAACCTGAATTGAACTAAAATAATAAATTTTAAAAATTTTGAGAAACAAATTTTAACTTAACCGAACCAAAACAAACTGAACCAAATAATCTGAACCGAATTAAACCAATAAATAGTTTATTACCAAATGATCACAATATCAATAACATCATACTAGCACATCCGTTAAACCCGAGTCAAACCGATTATAATCAAAACAAATAACACTAAAAGCTCTAATATATTATAGTTATGTTATTAATAGACAATAATGTTACAGTAGCCTAGTGGTTAGATTGCAGTTGTGTGGTTGTCCAACCCAGTGTTTGAATCCCCTCTAATGCATTTGAGTGATTTATTTTGCAGGTTTATCAGCGACGGCGGACCACCGGCGACGTCGGAGGAGGGTACATCGGCTGCGGTGGTGCGGCGACGATGGGAAGAGGATCACTGGCGATTCCTTGTTTTAATATATGTAATTTTTATTTTTTTATTCATTAATTTATTAGCCATGAAAAACCCACAAAACAGTTTCGTGGCAAAAAAACCTTGAATACCCACGAATTGTTGTGTGGCTATTCCGTGGCAAGCTGACCATAAATTAGCCATGAAACCTTGATACCCACGAAGTCATATCTACAATTATGTTTTGTAACTATTTCATGACTAATCACTTATACCCACACAAAAAAACAACTTATACCACAAATATTTATGTGGCTATTTACATTTTTTTACTAGAGGTGACGAATGTTCTAGTTTTGATACCACAAAAGCTTTGGTAATTCTCGGTGATAGTATTCTTTAATAGTGTGGCAATTAAATAGACAAACAATTGCTATTCACTTGGGGATATTTTGGAACAATATAACTATTAAATGGTAGAATGAGTGATTTTTATTGATCAATAGGGTAACATATTTATACAGAGTACTGACACTATATATGGAAACTAGTAACACTATATATGGAAATTATACTAATCATAATATATACAATAAATGTAATCATATCTAATCATATCTTTAATACACCCCCATCAATATGGACGGGCGGAGCTTAAACTAATCTTGGAAGAAACAATTCGAATCGAGCCATTGACAAAGAGTTGATGAGTGCATCAGCCAGCTGATCATTGGAACTAACATGAGCAATACGCAGCTGATCTGATTGGACAAACTATCAAACAAAGTGATAGTCAAGGCCAATGTGCTTCATTCGAGAGTGAAAGACAGGGTTGGCTGCGAGATATGTAGCATCGATGTTATCATAGTAGACAACCGGAGTAGTGGTGGGTCGCACCTGAAGTTTTGTAAGAAGAGACTATATCCAGCAGATCTCAGCAGTGGTGGAGGCAATGGACTGGTACTCTACCTCAGTGGATGAGCGAGCGACACCCGTCTGCTTTTTGGACGACCAAGCAATCGGGTGTCAGCCCAGATTAACAACATAGGCACTCGTGGAGCAGTAGTCATCACGGTTACCTCCCCAATCTGCATCGGTAAAGGCATGGAGGATGGGATTGTTGGCTGTCTGAAGGTATATGCCTTGATCCATCTTACCAGCTAAGTATCGTAGAACACGCTTGACAGCAGTCCAGTGCTCAGTGGTTGGCTTGTGCATGAACTGCGACAGTTTGTTGATCGAGTATGAGACATCTGAACGAGTGAGTGACAAGTATTGAAGGCTGCCAACCACACGTCTGTACTCTGTTGGGTCCTGCAATTGATCACCACTGGAAAGCATCAGCGTCGTCTTTGGGTACATAGGTGTGCCGACCGAACGAGCTGCTGACATGTTGGTCTTGTGTAACAAATCTGCAATATAGCGACGTTGGTTAAGTGTATGTCAGACGGTGTTCGATGAACTTCAATACCCAAAAAGTAAGACAATGTTCCAAGATCTCTTAAAGAAAATCGCTGAGATAAATAATCGGTAAACCGTGATATGGAGGAGGAGTCATTGCCCGTGACAATGATGTCATCGACATAGACGAGCATGTAGACACAAATAGCTCTTTGAGTGTAGATAAACAAGGATGTGTCAGCTTGACTGTTTTTGAAGCCAGAGTGTAGAAGGAAGTCCCGAAGCTCTATGTACCAAGCTCGAAGTGCTTGTTTGAGGCCATATATTGCTTTTTGCAATTTGGAGAGAGCGTTTGGGTTGTCTTTGTCGACAAAACCTCTAGGCTGCACCATGTAAACATCGTCAGTCAAGTGACCTTGTAGAAAAACATTGTTAACATCCAATTGTTGTATCGACCAGTCATTTGACACAACAATGATAACCACAATCCAAATTATGGTGGGTTTCACCACATGACTGAATGTTTCCTGAAAATCAATCCCAAGCCTCTGAATAAAGCCTTTAGCAACCAGGCGAGCTTTGTAGCGTTCGATCAA
>OVAU01001260.1:0-15512 GCA_900406315.1 Biscutella laevigata subsp. laevigata
TATTTTTTTAAATTAGTACAAAAATCATAACCGGAGCTCAAAATTGTTGGACAATTTTTTAGCATCTCACTCTTACAGCCTTGTTCAATGGCTCTGCTCAAAATTATATTAAAAAATGGCACTTCGTTACAACAAGATCTCAGGCCAAGGTACTGTCTGCATATTCCATTGCCTTCTGCTTCACGTACTCGACTCTCTCCTCTTCACCAACAGATTTCTCATATTCCAAATACTTTTTGAACAAAAACTGAGAATACAAAGCAGCACCAAAATGGTCAACATTTTGTTATAACGTGAAACACTTTATAAAGCAGATTATAGGGACGCACCTTCATCTTCTTAGGAGGCAAGCTTAAGCTAATGGCTCTTTCGAATAAAGATCTAATCACATCAACTTCTCCCAACCGGATCTCCTGTAACCCAATAATGATTCACGTTAAGAAATGTTATAAAAGATGGCAATGAAGCTTAAGTTTTGGAGAAGCGGGGAATATAACGAACTTGGTCAAGATAAACACTCCATAAGTCTGTTCTTTTCGGGTATTCCCTAAGAACGCCTTCAAACAGCGATCTCCCTCTATCTGCGACTCCACATTTGAACTCAAGGATAGCAGTCTGTGATATGAATTTAATGTGTTTATGCCGTGGAAGACATAGCAAGGCGCGATTCACTACAGACTGAATGCCTTCCTCGTTTTGCTTTAGAGAACTTTGCATTTTCCTTAACCAAACCTTAAAAAGGACACATCAGATGAACAATTGTTAAATGAGTGTAGAGTCAACCCTTGCTTTGAGAAGAAAAAGATCAAACATCATGTACCTTGCAAGATTGCTTAAACTTCTTGATCATCTCATCAAGCAGCTTATCAGCTAACTTATATTGCTCAGTTCTTTCGTACACGCCCAAGAGGGCGAGGTAAACTTTCTTCGGGTCACAGTATTGACGGGCTCTTTCAAATACTTTCTTAACAGCTTCCTGGATATGAGAAACAAACCGGAGAGTTAAGTAAGGATATATACTGGTGACATCTAATAATAGAATTTGCCGTGGGGGTCATCTACCTCTGGAGGACTTCCATGTTCATTTTCTAAATTGAAGTAAGCAACCCATATGTTTAGCTTCTCTTCTTCTTCACGAGGATTTATAGTCCTCAAGGCCCTTTAGAAGAGATTTAGGATAAAATAGGGTAAACAAAATAATATAGAGACAAATGATTTACCAAGACTCAGAAGTTCAGAAAAGTTACCTCTCAGCAATGGATCTGGCTTTCTCAATATCAGCCAGACTGAGCATGAACGCCATATATTTTATCCAGACAAAGCTGCTATTTGGAGAGCTTCTAACCATTTTCTCAAACTCCTCAGCACTCTCAGGAGCATGATTCTCCAGCAATCTTCCTTCAGCAGCTTGAATTTTTTTCTCTCTACACCATTAGATGTTTTCAGTACATGTTGAAACAAAACGTATAACACATAGCTTTCAAATCAGGAACTAAAAATATAGCCAACCTTTCCTCCTTGTCTTTTTGCTTTTCTCTTCTCTTGGTCTTGTCATCTTTATCGGCTCCCTGGAATTTCTCCTGACTCCGGTTGTTGTCAAAGTCCGACTCCTGAATGTCGTCAAGGTCAACCTCAAGCGGAGGGACAGAAGCCCTTGATTCTACTTGCGCAAGAACCAGAGAAGCTCCACTACGTCTTCCACCGCTGGTTTCCTGGAACCCAAAATCATCAACCTCTGCAAGAGCTTCCGATTCAGAATTATCAGTTGAATCACATTCCATGCTGGCTTCATTAGCGTTTTCTTTGGAAGGTGGGTCTGTATTGACATCATCACCATTCGTGAAATAAGAACTCTTCATTCCAAGAGATATACGTCGCTTTTCCTCGTCCAGCTAGAGCGAACACCAAAATTAGAAGGAACATAATATATATACCATAGTAATATAGTTTGATGGCATCTTGAAACATGAAAATATGGATCATAGAAGAGCTACATTCAAGTTAACGGTTACAGATTTGCTGGCTCTTATTTCTTAGCATAACGCTAAAAGGAACAGTGGTTGTCAACAAAAACTACATATTTCTATTCTTCCTAAAAAAGAAACCACATACCTTCAGAATCTTTGCGGTGACGCTTTCCCCAGCCTTATATCTGGCTTGTACATCCTCGACACGATCATCAGAAAGCTGTGATTTGTGACATAATCCAACCTAGCACAGAAAAATGGCAGATGGTAAGAAAGTAAAATATAACAAGTTTGGTAACTCTGCAAGGATGAAACACCGCAAAGCCGAATACAATTTCAAGTATTAACAGATTTTAAGGTATTACACAAAACTAGATCTTTACCACTCCCGTTTGATCTATTGCAATGAATACGCCATAAGGCTCCACACGTTTGATTCTTCCAGAAATCATGTCTCCAACATGGAACTTCTTCAAGTCATAAGATTCAGATTTTCGGTGTTCACCAGCATTTACTGTCTTCAAAGTGACTTCTATCCGCTTGGATGACGGCTCCACTTTTAGCACCCTAAACATGATATGGTTAGAGCAGAATATAAATTTTATTACAGAATATCTGTTTGACAGGAAATCTGCGTTACCTGCCAGTTACAAGTTTTCCGACTGGAAATTCCTTTTCAGGATCATCAACAAATGTATCACATAAATTTGACAGTAGAACTTTTGCCTCGAGTGTCCTTGAAAGTATAATAAAACAACCTTTCGACATCGTATTCTTCACATAACCCTGTAAAAGTATGATGTTAACATAAAGTTATACCATAACGCAAGCATTAGGTTGTAAAATCATGGTTATTGAGCCAAAAGTACCTGGATACCCAAATCAAGAGAAAGATCTTCAATCCTCTCAAAACGTTTGCAAAGATTGACACTGCCAATCATCATCAGGTTAACAAGTCAACTGGTATACTCTGCAAAATCTTACAGCAAGTAACTCAAGTGAAATGATATGAATTTCAAGTTCACTCAAGACTCAAGGCAAAGAGCAAATACCAAGNAAGGAGTAAACACCCATTAATTAAAAGGATGAGGATAAGCAACTAGCATTTGATATAACTCTATAAAACTTTAAATCCATCTAGAAAGCATGCATGTTATAGGCAAAAAAAACTTACTCATTCTTTAAAGCTTCTGAGAGATGGTCAGAAGTCATGCCATCTAGTGATGTCCGTAACGAGAGTTCAATTTGCAGAGTTCCTGTACTAGTACTGCTGATTTCTAAGACCTTGCAATTGACAAACTGGCCTTCAAGAAAACCATCTAATGGATTGGAAACCCATGAATCATTGATTTCAGTAAAATGGACTCTCCCAAACACGTAAGGACCTATTTGCACACGAAGTCCACCAACACCAGGAAGTATCTTAGAAATTCTTCCACACACAATGTCTCCTTCATGAATAAATTGTGTAACATCGTCACTATGAATGCTACTGTCTAGTTTATCCGTTTTACTGCCTCCACCATTGTCAATGTTTTTGTGGATATTAAGAAGCGGACGCTGAACCAACCGCAGTGTTTTCTTCTCTTTATTGTATGTCAAAACATAGCCTGAAACAGCTTTACCAATTGTAAAACGCCTCTCAAACTCCTCAAGTTCACGAGCATTGCATGCAGTGTCTAAAATGAATATGCGAGCCGTTACATTGCGAGATATTGCCAACCAAACCCATTCCTTATCCACTTTGTAGACATATCCGCTGACACGTTGTCCAGCAACAAACTCAAGTTGTTCGCTCTCTTGTACGTCATTCAACTTACTGGAATCTATAAAAGTGCAACATAAAAAGATAAAGAGACTATATTATCCCTTGTGTTAGCAAAAAAAATCATGTAAGATACAAACAAACATATTTGTGACACAAATCAACAAATGCATATGATCAAAGTCAATAAATATTGATAAATGAAAATACTCTTGCAAATATAATTGCTAGAGATGGGCATCCTGAAATATATTCAAATAGATGAAATATTTACACGATTCAAATAACGCCCTCTCACAATCTCCTAGAAATTTAAGAGTCATAGGAGATTGTGAGATGATCAGCTAAACTTAAACTAACAAAAGAATGCTATACGCCCTAGGAGCATGTGGTTGTTCTGCAATAACTAATCTAAGAGTCAATGAGTTATAGTGGTTGGTCAAATGTTCAATTCTTTTGGATTACCTCTAAGCATTGCAGGCTTTACAGAAAGCTCCCATAGTTGACTCTTTTTAGTATCAGTATGACAGGGCTTGGCAACAACCCTTGCAGACAATGATTGTCCGACTCTGAATTTGGCAAAAGGTTCTTCACTTGTACTTACATCATTTACCTATCCAATCAAGACGAGAGTAAATATTGAAGAATGAATATACAATCATGATGCTGGCAACATAAAAAAATCACCTCTGTTATATGGATTCTTCCTCGGAAACTTTGGCCAAAGTTTACTCTAATTTCAAAAGGCTTTATTTCAGTAACCTGAAAAGTAAAAGATGTTAGTCAAAGGCAGTAAGTATTTATGGTAGCAGTTACGAACCCATCTACTGTAAAAGTTGGTTACTTAAGAAGTCCTGTCGCGAACAGACAACTATTTTCTTTTGTTCTTTCTTTGTTCCTTTCCATACGAAAACATTTTGAGATAACATCCAAATTCTGCTCAAGTTTCAACATTGAAGCAATTTCTATTGCACCACAAGCTCACTGAATGAGATGAGCTAATTAAGTAAAACTAGAAAAGAAAAAAGAGAGTGGGCTAGGGCATGAGTAACCTCTGCTTGGACAACAGAACCAACTTCACAACTGGATTTCTTCTTTGCCTTTTTAGAACGGGATGTCTCAGAAATCCCGGAAACAGATTCAATAAGTAAAAGCAACCTTCCAGACGTCAAAGGGTTTTGCAGAGCCTCAACAGACGCAACAACACTGCCCAGCGAAATTCACCAAAAAACTTGAGAACCATCTAGTGACGACAGCACTAAGGAAAACAATGTATGTTGCTAATTATAGGTAAACAGAGAGGATAGAATATCAACTGCCAACGGAAATAAATACAAATTTACATTTTCTTCGGGCAAAGCCAAGCAACACAGGAAAATTAGGATTCATGACGAAGGGTAGCAAATATAATAAGTAAATGATTGAAGCTTGCTCACCTTTGTCCAGTCGAAAATTGTTTCACAGGCAACTTCTGTGTGTTATAGTCTGATACTGCTGCATATCCTATAGTGTAACCATGCTCCGGAATCGACAAAACCTGAAAGAAAAATTGAGCAACTGCGAGTAACATGCAATGATAATAACAAAAATTAAGTAAATAAAAGACTTACCAAGTACTGCTCCTTCACAATCTCTACAACAGCACTAACCCTCTGGTGGACCTCCAATTCCTTGGAGATAACTCTTTTACGTTTCTGAAGCAAAAAAATACCCGCTAAGATTAATGTTAACATCACTGTAGCTCAATTTGAACTTCGTGTCTGCCACGATAAATATGACAGAATATAACAGAATGTAGCCAGAATATATCTTAGAGGGAGACCTTTTTTGACTGACTATTGGCCACCTCTTTAGTTGAGCTGTTTATTAGCTCAGGTCTCAAAGACAAATCCACTAGTCTGTCTGCCCTGGAAAGATCAAGAACAACTGCATGGACAACAGACCCGTGCTCCAAAGTAGCTCCACCCACTACAATAAGAAGACAGTATCAAACAGATGCTATGTACATATGAGTTTATCATAACTGATGCAATCAAATACGAAACTGAACTTAGAGATAGATTCTCCAGAATGACTTACTATGATGCTGAGGTATAAAACCAAGGACGTTATTGATATCCTCAAAATTCACCACAACACCCAGGTCATTTTTGTCCTGTATGGTTCCCTTAATCAAACTCCCAATAGAGAATTTCTCAACCCAACTACAGTCACTTTCAGTATTATCAGATGGTGACAGGTCTGATATCTGAAAAAATGAAACAGCAACAGTTAGAAATCAATCCTTCTTTAAAACCACTTGCAGTTGCAGACAAAGGCAAAATTCCAGACACAAAAAGTCATTTAGCCCAATAAAAAGAAAACAGGTATGTCTCAGAAACGGCACCTTCTCATCCATAAGGAAGTAGTCTTGGACAAAAGAAGCATCTGCTGAAGCGCAAGATGACTGTTTCAGTGAAATAGTCACCCTGCTTTTTTCTTGATTAACCTACAAAGAATATTGCAAAGAAAGATTGTCACCCTGCTTTATAATATCTTTCAACAAAATCAATATAAAACCTCAAGTCCAGCGCTCACATACATCAACAATATTAGCCCGAACTGATTGTCCAACAAAGAAAGATTCTGAGAGATCTGCCCTGGGGTCGTCAACTGCCTAAAAGGTCAAAAAGGAAGAAACTTCAAGAATCATGGTAATACGGTACGCCAACAAAGATGTGAGTCAATGTGATAAAGAAAAGAAATAGTAAAATAAAACAATCCACCTTGCTTCTAGGGGCGAAACCAGTCAACCGACCAAGAAAACGGACGAAGCAGCCATTTTCAATCAAGTTACAAACATAACCCTGTATACAAATTCATAAAAAGTAAAGGTGACTTAACGCACAGAAAAAACTGGTGCTCCCACTAAGAAGTCACTATACTAATAAAACGCAACTACTCACATGAACCACTGAGTTTGGCTTGAGCTGACTAAAATCCGAAGGAAGCTCTTCACCTAACTTAATAAGAGAATATTTTGAAGAGAGAGCCACGTTGTTGCCTTCAATGTCTAAAATAAGCAAAAAATACTCCATGTAAATATTAAGTACAACCACTAAAATAATACTGGAAAATTATCGCTGCTTTCCAAGAACTAGAGATCATTTTTTTCTTAGTTTAAAATTAAAATACTACAGTCAGAGAGATTAAGCAAAACTAAACCATGTTTCTCTCTTTACAATCCATTTCCCCGAAGATAAGAAAAAGTAGAGTAATGTGAAGGTTTAAAAAATTAAGCAAGGGTGACCGAAAGCATACCTAGTACCAGCAGCTTATCAAGCTCATATCCAGGTCTTAAAAGTGACATCATTAATTTTGCTTGCTCTACATCACATAAAGGAACTCAAAAATAATGAACAAAAGCAAAACCCAAAATGCATGTGCAGGCGGGAGAAAATACATACCATGATGATCAGCTAAATGTTCAGCTGAAATTGTACCCTTCAGTAAACCTTTGGATTTAACACGGACAACGATGGTCTGAGGAGTGATACTGTCAATTACCCCTGATACAATGCTACCTAACTTGATTGAATCGTCTTCAGAAACACTGTCAGAAATGATTTACACAAGTTTGAGGTACAGAATTTAATGATATTAAGGCAACCTTGATGGCAGACAATCATCACATATCAGATTAAAAGGGGAAAACCTTATTGGCTTTATAATAAAACTGAGGTTGATCCTTCGAGAAGTATGAACCGCACTGGTTACTCTACATTTGACAACCTCCCCGGCATGAAACACAGAACCAGGATCACATCCAGGCTCTAAACCAAGTTCAAATCTGCTATCAAAGTCAGTATTGCATATTAGCTTAAGATCAACAAAATAGAAAAACTTAACCAAAGCCATTATGAGGTAAAATATCCATGTACAACGGGTGCAGCAATGACCTGGGAACAAATCCTTGCACACCATTGTAGAAGCGAACAAAGCATCCATGTTTTTCAATCTTTGTTATCCAGCCATGCGTCACTAGTCCTTCAGTTGCATCAGCGTAAGAACTCAAAATTGGAAGTTTAGATTTCACCTGAAAGGAAAAAAGATATTATCTTTACCGAGGAAAAGAGTTGAAACAGTTATGTTAACTTCGAAATAAGAAAAAAAGTTCCTACAAATGTTTTCATAGATGAGTGAAAAAATTTACTAAAGAAGGAACTTAATATTCATTTTAAACGGAAAGAAATGGACGTGAAGTGTAAAAGTGCAACCTAGAATCAGCAGTTGGAAACGAAAGAAGGAATAGTAAGCAAAACAAGATGCATGTATGCATATTCATAAGAGTGACAAAATTTGAATAGTTATATACCTCTTCTAACCAAAACAATGAATGCAGTGAGTCAGTGACTACACATAATCAAAGAATACTCAGAACCACCACCATAAGAAAACTTACAAGTGTTTTTTTGTAGGTAACAGTTATTCTCTTTGATTTGCAGCCAAGTACACGGAATATTAATTCAGCTCCAACCTAAAAGAAGAAAACCATTCAAAACTTTTGCATTCCCCATCAACATTGCAAGTTAATCGTGTATGGTCAATGTAAGAAACCAACCTTGAACTTTTTCCTGGGCTTCGTAACTTCAAACTCAGACATATGCTGAAGGGGGCACATTGCTTTCAGACCACCCGGAAATTGCACAATGGCACCAAATGTATCAACAGATATGACTGTCGCCTTTGTCACCATACCAGGCTTGACATCTGAGAGGTTGAAAACTGGACCTTCAAAGGCACTTTCCTGCATAGTGTAAAAACAACACCAAAAGAAAAATCTAACAAAATCAGCAAAGATACAACAGGAACAAAAAAGATACATGTCCAGACAGAAAGAGGCATAAACGTATGATTCTGCATCAAACTATTGCCTATTGGATTGCAACGCCAATACAATATTAAGAGGTACTAATAGAATAATAGATGCTTCCCTTTCCACCCATTGTTAGAGGTAATAAAACTTATTAGCATGTCGGACAGTAACATACCTTTAGAGTCCCTATGGCCAAGCCCTCCATCTGCTTAAAGCCAAGGATTCGAACACGGATGAGATTTCCTTCCTTGAACTTCTTTTCTAGTTTCTTTACTTCATCTCCTACGACATCATATGTCTGCAATTCCAGTAAATCTCGGGTTAACAAAAGTTATCAAAACCAAAAAACTTTACAGTTTAAACAACAACAATACTAATAATAATAACAACAATGATGATTAAAAAGATAGCCAATGGACATACGCTAACATATGCTGGACTTGATGCAGGCTTAGAAGGGAGTTCCAGAAGAAGGCCTGATTTATCAACACGAACCACTTTTGCTTCGTCGAATATGCCTCCAGTAGGAATATGCTGTAAGGAGCCAACACAAGTTTTGCAAAAACATTTATTAAAACGAGCAAAGAAAGATAGATACAGTTTACATCCAAGACGACCAAACACAGCTGATGGACCAAAACTTAAGTCAGTGGATGAGCATCCTACTCGAGCTTGAGTATGCAGAGATAGTGTTGGATGTAAGAAACGCTGATTTTACAATTACTGACCCTTCATTTTTATCTTAAGCTCTCGTAGTCCTTATATTTTAGTGTAAGTGCATGGAGATATAAGTAACTTACCAAAGGAGGAGCCTTGTTACAAATAAGATGCGGGTTCAACGTCAAACCAACAGCTCTAGATGATGGATCGATAAACAATAGTCTAGCATTAACCTGAGTAACAGTAAGAGTATTTTGGGCAAGTTAACCAAAAGGAAACAATATCTTTCAACAGTGAAGAGAAATAAATTATTGTAGATTAAGGAGTTGTTAAAACACAACAAAGAGAAATATCGGAAAAGAGTGAACAACAATATACATACCATTTTATTCTGACTATACTCATCTTTCCAGCTTTTGTTACACAGTGGATTTTGTAAATGGAATAGATCAACCTGCACGTTCAATAAGAAACGTCGCTCATGAATGTCACCATGATTTTCCGTTAAACAAAAAAATCACAGTTCAAGCTTAACCAAGATGCACACAATCAAAATATATAGTAACTCACTGTTCCATTGAAGTATGTAAGAAAATCTAAAAGTAGCCCATTCTCAAGGACTGATTGCACACGGGCATTAACCATCATGCCTGGGATGAGAAGATCAAACGACAGGCCATTAAGATCCTTGGTCTGCAAAATGGTATGAGGTCAAATTTGTGTAAAATAAGGTAACATTACTCGGTAATTTTCAAAGTACATTCGAGGCATACCACACACTTTGCCACTGAATCTGGGTCAGAACTAAGACGAATAATTTTACGTTCTTTGTCGATCTTTGTAACCACGCCCTGAACATGATGTCCGGTCTTCATTCTTGACTCCTGGTTTTCTGGAAATTCAGAGGGAAAAAAGAAAAAAAGATGGTCAGTAGCAGAAAACCTAGATTGCCAGGAAGTTCCCAAGAAAGATCAAAGGCATCCACAAAGGTTTTTGGAAATGAATACGAGATTTGGATCCTCCAAAGTATTTTCTCTCAGTTGAGCATAGACAACCCATTTTATCATGATGTATGCTAAAAGGTAAACTACATACCACCCCTCTGAATAAAGCAAATTTGAAAGTTCAGAGTGAGAGAAAGAGCTACGAGGCCAATATATAAACCAGGTTTCTTACCATCATTGCTTATTTCGATAAATCCCGAGATAGAAGGTAATCCAAAATCAAGGATATAACCATGGTCTTCAACGCTTTTCACATTAGCCGTCACCACCTGTAGAAGCATTATGTAAAAAAAGATCTTTATTTTCAGACACAAGATCATAACTCATATATAAAGGAGTTATAACTGTTGACAAAAAAAAAAAGAGTAATAAACTACGATCCCATTTCAGAAGATAGCACAAGTACAGTATCAATATAGTTTATTCTCCGGAAAAAAAACTGCTAGTTTATGCAAATTTAATAAGCATCAGCTACTAACGTTTACAACTCGTTTTGTATCTTTGGGTCACTCTGGCATAATACTCGAATACCAGGTACCCAAAAATAAATATGAAGGCATCAGAAAAAAAGCAGAGCTCCTAAGACGTAAATCTTTATGAACTAAAGGAAAATGTTTCAAGCATTGACATACCATCCCTAGTTGAAAGGAATCTAAACTGAATCCTTTGTGCAATAAAGAAAGTCGTAATGAAAGCCATATTTTCCTTTTGCCCGCCTCCTTCTTATCATCATCTAACTGCAATACAATGCAGGGGAGAAGCTGACCCACAGAGAAAATGTCGCCTAGGAGTTCATTTTCATCGTCCTGATAGACAAAAAGAAGGCCAACACCATTTAAAGAGCAGAAAACGTAATGGAAATGGGTCGAGATGACCAGAGTACAGGGAAGAAAGCCAGATATAGCCTACAGCTGTTACCTCTGTCCCAAAATCTGAAGCCTCGCTTGCTCGAACTAATCCACGTAAGCCACCTGGAAGACTAATTACAATATCCTTCTGGTTTACTTCAGTAACAACTCCCAAAAGCTTCATTCCTGGGGAAATATTCTGAACATAAATTTGAACAAACGTCAGAACAGGAAAAGTAGAGATATACTCTGCTTAAGAAAATCTTCTAGGACAGTGACATCATGCAACCATGGTTGGTAAGGATATATGGATGTCAATTAAGTCAGGTGCATCAATCGACGAATGCAAAAGCATATAGCATGCGTAAAACAGACATGTGCAAACTCGATGGATCAGCATCTTGAATTGTAACCAATATAGATTGAGTTATGTAGTTTCCTAGCAATGTTCTACGAAATTCCAAAACAAATGAATCTGACTTTGATTCTCTGAAACCTATGGATGAACAGAAGTAAACAAACTGGCATACATGTAAATTCGAACTAAGGATCTTTACTGTTTTAAATACTCCTTGAAACCCCTTTAGTGTCATCATGCTGTTACAAAATACTCCAAACATATAAGAAGTTTCTGAGTTATACATACCTTAACAGTAATCTTATTAGCATATCTTGGCCGTTTTCCGGTAAGGCCACCGCCAAAAAGCAATCCCAATTCGTCTATCTCGCTAGGAATTTTCTTTTTAGATTTTCCCCCTTTCTTCCTCTTAGAAATACGCTCATCAGCGTCAAACTCAGCATCGACTTCTTCATAAATTTTCTCACGCTCTTTTTTGCTCAGAGAAGTTCCACCACCTGAAAATCAATTACGATATCAACAACTTAGAAATTTTCAAATATAAATGAAAATTAACAGAAGGAAATTCTACGAACAGAGACAATTTAAGCTAGCTATTTTATGTCTAGAGAATTTATTGCATAGCAAGAAATTTGAGGGAGAAGTAAACCTCGAGGAAAGTCAGGAACCTCTTCGAGCTGCAGAGTCATGGCTTCAGACCTTGCAGCAACATCGTCCTTGGTCTTCTTAAACTTGTAAGGTTTAACAACCTTTGTAGAATGGTTAAGTTGTTTTCCATTGGCCGATTTATTCGACGGAGCCATATCTGCAATGGCCGGTGCGAAAGATTAGGAACAGAGAGTGTTGTAGGGTTTTAGAGAAGAGGAACTTTTTTAGGGTTTTTCATAAACCCGGTTTGGAATTTAATGAGATTTAAAAATTAGAAAATTAACTATAAATAACCGATCGGTTTATGGGCTTACATTTAGAAGATGCAAGGCCCATTATGAGACACATATCATTCACGCTCTTTATTTTTTATGAGATGCAAGGAACCTCAGACCTTGCAGCAACATCTTTCTGCTTGACATATATCATTCACGCTCTTTATTTTTTAGAAGAAATTCGGAAAATGGGTAGTTTTTGAAAAGTTTATTTGAATATTAGGTACTTTTTATTGTTTATATGTTATTTAGGTAGTTTTGATATATAAATTCCTAATTTATCATTTTTCTCTAAATAATATTCTACACAATTTTTTTTTTAATTTTATATGTCAAACAAAAAATCATAAAATAAAACAGAAAACATGAATCGTTTCAATTTAATTTATAGAATTTGATAAAAATATTTCAAAATCGAAATATTCTTTTAAAATATTTTCGCCAAAATCATCAAAATATGATAAAATCGATTTTAAAATATTTTTTTTTTGAATTTTAAAAGTATAGAACTTAAATATTTGTCCATGGGTTCACTAATCCATAGGAAGGTGGTATGGTTTAGTTTTGAAAAGAGGGGACGATTTAATTTGGGGATTTGGGTTTTAATAAAAAGAGAATTATTAAAAAGGAATACCGGAGATTATATACTTAATTTNAGAAGGTGGTAGGGTTTAGTTTTGAAAAGAGGGGACGATTTAATTTGGGGATTTGGGTTTTAATAAAAAAAGAATTATTAAAAAGGAATACCGGAGATTATATACTTAATTTTGGAAATAATTTTAAAAAATATTCTGAATATATTAATTTTCAATATTGAGATCTTCACTATACATAAACAAAGTTAAAGTTGTCCACCAATAATTTTGATAAAACAAAACTGTCTAAACATCAAATAAAGAATACAAAACTACCTTACTACTAATTTACTTTTCAAAAGTGTCTATTCTATTAAAATTCTCTATTTTTTAAATCAAAAATTCCTTATTTAAATTTATTTTATCTTCGAGTATTGTTCGCCACGATTCTTAAAATTATGTTGCTATTTTTAGTCAAAATTAAGATTTATCTTTATTCAAAATTTTGTTATCTCTGAACATTGTTCTGCACGATTCCTGAAATTATGGTTAGACTGTCTAATTTGCTAAACAGTTAATTCAACATCATTCCTAAATTTGTGTAAATATATAATACAGAACGGTTTTGAATATTAAAATATACTAGATTTATCAATTATTTACTCCACATTTCTTATTGTCTATCTCTCTTCATTTCTTTTATATGTTTTCTTTATTCCAGTTTTTCTAAAAGGTTGCATTCTCACCAATTTTATTTATCTCCTATTCTTTAAAATTCCAAAAAAGTGTAAATCCTTTAAAAATCTTCATGACTTGGTTCTATGGTAAATTTCTAGATTTTTGGTTTTCTATAGTCATATTTTAATCATTTTATATTATTCTTTTAAATAATAACAAAAAATCATGCTATCTATTCATGTTTTAAATTATAAGTTAAATACCTTAATATATCCAAATTTCCGTCTTAGTTTTCAAATTAATTTTAATTCTATTATGACTTTTTATTTAACATTTTGATTTAATTTTCCAATTAGTTTTATACAATACTCCTAATTTATTTAACAGTTATATATATTTTTATTCAAATTTTTTTATCCCCTTCCCTAAAATCATGAATTTAACCATTACCATGATCTCTAATTTTCTATTAATTAAAATTTAGATTTTTCCAAATTTTTTATCGCTAAACATTATTTATTTAACAACTATATATTTGCATAATAATATGCATGTGCATAACACAGACAAAATACTAATTTTCCAATTAAACAGAACAATTTTGTCATCATCGTTAGTCCTTAAAGCTAACCAACTTTTCATTCCACTTATAAATTTTAAAATTATCCATTTACTAGTCTATTAACGTTAAGAAAGAAAGAAATAAAAATTGATTATGTTTTGGTTTACTTAACTTGTATTTTGTGTTTGTAGGGTTTTAGACGTTAACGGAGACGTATTATGTGTAGGATTTTACACTTACAACAAAAGAAGAAGAACCTTTGTAGGGTTTTTCTTAACCGCCCGGTCTGGATTTTAAAGAGATTGAAAAATAGTTATAGAGAATCGACCGGTTTAAAAAACGGAGGAAGCGCCTTTGACTTCTCTCTCTCCTCACCGACTTCTCTTTTCATCCTCTTCATTTTTTCTCTGCTTGCATCTCCTCCTCATCTTTGTTTCTCCCTCTCCAGCGATCACCACGGCGTCGGGAGAGGGAGGATTTGTGTATTTAAGTTTTCTTTTCTTTTGTGTGTCAGGTTAATGCTCGGAGGAAGAAAGTTTTTAAGGGTTTTTGTTCTTCTCTGATGGCATCTTCAGAGGCGTTGGCGTTGGTCCATATCGGCGGAGGTGTTGTACAGGCTAGGACCTTGCCGGTTCCATTCGACACCGTTCGTGTGCTCTTCAGATCCGGTGGAATCGAGGGCTCGTGAGGGCTTCGTATGGAGGTTGCGACTGAATATTTTGGTTGAAGTGAACCGTCGACAATGGCCGGTGGAAGTCGAGGGGATTGGCATGTTGGAATATCGTCGCTTGATGCGGCTCACGATCTGGCCCGCTACACCGCGATTCTAGCGATCCTCGTCCGATGCAAGCTTCAACTTCTTTGTTGCACCATGGAAAATCCAACACGTGGCAAGAATGAATGGTTGAGTTTTGGCAGCGAAGAAAGCCACGTCTCCTCTTGCTTGCAGGGCCTTAGTGGGCTTATCTATTGGTCTTATATTGTTTTATTGGGTCTAATCACTTTAGGTCTAGTCTGTAAATTAAATAAGCCAACTTGTAATGTTGTATTAGATCTAGGTTATCTTATAGGATTCATATGCTATAGTATTATCCCGCTTCGGTTTTCACGATTAAATGGGATAAGTTGGGTTTAGTTCGGTCTGGTAAAATTAATCCCAGATCTGTAAATCCCGTTGTTTAGGATTTTTTCGCTTTCTTTTTAGAAAGCTTCTCTGCCTCGTTTGTGAGGTATTGTACTCTAGCCTTTAAAAGGGCTTTCTTCTTCTCACCTTGTGGGATATGTGTAACGACCCGCTCCCGTGGGCCGCTACCTCGA
>OVAU01001261.1:3848-15511 GCA_900406315.1 Biscutella laevigata subsp. laevigata
AATGTTTATACACCGAGCTACCTTCTTCAGGAAGATATAACCATCAGGGTTTGAACAATAGAAGGGCAGACTAGATACGACCGTGGAATCTTGGAGAGTTTGAGAAATCGAGTGAAAAGGCTCGGGAATGACTTCCACCCCCGTTGATCCCACAGTCAAAACGTCAAGCTCAGCGACGTTAAACAAAGCTCACTTGGGAGGAAATCCCATGTTTATCCTTTTGTAAATATGTTTTTATTTTAATTCCCTAAAATATTTATAATGAGTGGCGGGTAACTAACACTTAACTTTGGAGATGACAAGTTTCAGGAAACAAATGCTCGGGAATGAAGAAAGACGACGAGGAGGAGCATCGGCCAAGCCACACCGCCGCCGTGACCGATGCTGCTCCACGCCGAAGGTAAGGCACATCGGCCGAGCTCCACCGATGGAGAAACCGCCTTGGCTGATGCGCGCCTCCCCTTCCCCTTTGTTGCTCGATTTTTCTTGCCTTTAAAAGGACAAAACCCTCACTTTACCTTCTTGTTCTTCACTCCCACCATTCCCTCTCACCATTTTTCAAAGAAACTCATTTCCAAGATTTTAAAACCTTGTTTTTTGCTCAAATCTTTTGGTTTTTGTTGCTAAGATCTCGGGTTTTCTTCGTTACTCACTTGTTCCACCGTTTATTTCTCCATTACAATCATCTAAGGTATGAATCTCAAGCTCTCATTTTCGTGGGTACTATTCACCAAAAACAAAAATGTGAAATTTTCATAGTTTTAGGTTGAGATTAGTATTCCATTTGCTTAGAAATATTTTAATATGATGTTGTTGATTGTTTCTCTTATCGATTAAACCTTGAAATGCATGAATTTTGATAATCATGGTTCTTGAAAATTTTAAAGAGAAATTGGAGTTGGATTTGTTTGAATTGAAATGGTTGGCTTGTGTTGTTATGAAATTGGATTTGAATTGTTGAGAAACCACTTCGATCTAGACTCTCACTTATTGGATTTTGGTGACTTGTGGAATCTTGAAATGTTCTTGAAAATTGTTGGAATTGGAATTGAAACTTGAATAAATTGTTGGGTTGATTGAGTTTTAAATCTCTTGGTCTCGTTGAGTAAACTTCTTGATCACCTATGCCTCGAATCAAACTGGATTATGCTTTTGAAATACCAAAATTTTAAAATCCCTGAAATTAATGAATCTTTGAATTTGATTTTTGTAGATATTTTACATCAAATTCAAAATATCTGCCATGGATAAGGGCACGAGGATGACAAGAAAAGAATGTCTGGTAGGGCTTGAATTTGGAAAAACGCCAGGGCTCAGACCTACATGTGTCCTGTTGTGATCGCTCCCACACATACGACCGAGGTAAGAGACCCGTCACCTGCAACTGTTGACGCACCAGAGGACATAGTTCCAGAGTTCATGCCTGCATCTATACCGACGACAACGGGTCCTGAACCTATACCGAGGTTATTTTCGAACCCGCACCACCTCCTGATATCAGTGAGACACCATCCTTTTTCCCTCCACCCCGAGAATCTCCTGAACCCGTGGATCGTTATGTGGAGTCCACAAAGATCACTCTATACCACACGCTCATGGAGTGTGCGTTCGCTGCTTCAGTCTTGACCGACGTTGACACGTTACAAGCCCTAGGCATCGAGAGCGACGTCAGACAAATTCTGCAGGGGATGGGCATAAAATCAGTTCTGGAAGTCAGTAGTCCAGGGTTCAAGGAGCATACTTGCGTTTTTCTTGCCTCGCTGGAGGTTAATTTTCCCGAGGATGATGTGGTAGTGGATTCAGAGAATGGATATACAGTTTCCAAGGATGGGAAGAGGTCGAGCGTAGGGTGTCTTTCGACGACATTGCAGAGGTCTTCGGGTTTCGTAAAGGCGAAGTTAGAGATGGCACACTTTTAATTGCCGAACTAAACATTATGTGGAACACGATCGGCTCCACTCCATTCACTGCAGGTTTCACCAAGTGCTCGCTAATCAAGCATCCGACTATTTGGTATGTACACAAGATTCTCACTCACTCATTTACTGTTCGACGTGAGACGGGAATTTTGTGTGGAGAAGAGTTCAGTTTTATTGGTCACATATTAGTTCATGTTTGCGTTTCGTGAAGACGATGGTCTATTCCCAGATTTGGAATCTCGAAAATACAGTCCGGTTAAACTTCTCTGTCAGCAGACTGGAAATACAAGCAAGGGGATGGACTCGGAAGGATAGCACCCCTCAGATCAGTATCGGGAGTTTTGCGACTCCAATCCTGAAACTCGCAAACGTTCCTTTACCGAAAGACGATATAGGCGTTCGACCTAGATCGATGAATGTTAATTACTTAAAGAGGTCACACTTTCTAGCTGGGAAATTCAAGGAACGCCTCGTCTACAGGTTCACATCTTGTGGACTGAAGCGCAATACTCTGCTTCCAAACCCCGAGATTACCTCGTTTTTTACCCCGACGAACATCATTATCAACCACAATCACCAGGAAACACCAGACCCACTTTGTCCTGACTCAAGAATAGGCAGTTCAGATGCTCGAGGAGAAGAGCAACCTGCTGACCCATCCCTCATTGATGAGTATTACCACGGTCAGTCTGCACCTGTCTATGGGATTGCTCGATACTCAGCGCCTCTCACTCCTTTCCGCTCATACCGAGACATACTCAAGACCTTTATACAGAAGTACATAAGCTGCGCAGAGAGAACCTCTTTCGGCACTGAACCATCAGGAAGATGGCAAAAGAATTGAAGAAAGGGAAGTNGTCAGTCTGCACCTGTCTATGGGATTGCTCGATACTCAGCGCCTCTCACTCCTTTCCGCTCATACCGAGACATACTCAAGACCTTTATACAGAAGTACATAAGCTGCGCAGAGAGAACCTCTTTCGGCACTGAACCATCAGGAAGATGGCAAAAGAATTGAAGAAAGGGAAGTCAGAGATGAAAAAGACGAACAAGATGGTAGATACATTGAGTTGTGAAACGCAGAAGCTCACCGCGATGCTCAAAAAGGCAATCAGTTAAATTGGTCTAGTTTTACATCTCCGAAATGGGATGACTCAGATGAAAACGTGTTTGACCAAAGGCATACCAAGAGGCGAGGACGACAACCGAGCAAGAGACAACGCCGGATCATTAAGACCCCTCTACGCCCTACATCAGATAAAGAGTCCCCGTCCTTCTCCACCGATGAAGATTTCGATCCTTCAACCAAATATATATTGAGGTCCTCGTTTCTCACCCTCTTCTGTATATACTTGATTTAGTTTTATTCTCTTATTTTCGATTCTTTCTCTTCACCTAGAATTTCACAAGGGACTGTGTAGTTTAAGTTTGGGGGAGGAACCACCTTTCGTGCTAATCTTTGTTTGCTCGTTTTGTTTTCTTTTCTTAAGTCTCATGTGCATTGTTAATACTTATGGTTTTTTTCAGAAATACAAAAAAATAAAAAAAAATTCAGAAAAACCAAAAATATTTTGTGTTTTCATCTGGATTTTCCATTTAGAATTGCATTGCATTTATACTAGTATTGAGTCTCATCTAGGTTGCATTCATTTCGTTTTTCAAAAAAGAATTTGACAACCTTCACTCTAGATCATCGATTTTGACTCAAGTAGCCTCGAAAAGTCTTGAAGCTCATTTGTAGTTGATCTTGATATTTAAAAAGCTACGTTCGTAGTCCTTGAATCTTGCTAGTCTATGATTGCCTTCAATTTTATTTGAGTTTAAACCTGATGCTTAATTAACATGATCATTTGTTTCACTTCGGTTTTCATGGCTTTTCTTGTTTCAGACGAGTTTTGGACACTTTAGACCCAAACACTTTTTGTCCAAACTCGGTCATTCTCCCTTTTAGAATGATTCCCCTCTCATCCTTTTCACCCTTGGCCTAAACAATTGTGAGCTCTTTGATTGATTAAGTGACTATGATTTTGCAAAAAACTTGGAAGATTAGGAGCGCCGATTGATGACATCCATGTGAGTAGTATAGGATGTTGGGATTGTGTCAAAAAAGAAAGAAAGCTTGGGAAGCCTATGAAGCAAATTCAATATGCAGTGGGTAGAACAAGTTAGGATTCTGGGAGTGTTAGTTGAAACAAAGAAAAGAAAAGAAGAAAAGAAAGCGAAAAAGAAAGGGGTGTGTAGAGAAAGGAAGAAAAAAACCAAAGAAAGAAAAAGAGATGTGGATTATGAAGCCAAAAGGCTTAAGTAGAACTCTAGTCAAAGAAAGAAAAAAATCTCAAAGGAAAAGATAAAAAGATCAAAGAAAAGAAACAAAAAGAAAAAGAAAAACCTTGGAGTATGAAAAAGAAAGAGTCTGGAAAGTAAAAGAATCCCTAAGTCTCAAAGGAAAGAAATTGTTGAAAGAAAAATATTCAAAGAGAGTAGGATTGGGTAGATTTAGAGTCTAAATTTGGGTATTCATGGATGTTTGATATTGATCCCCAAAAAACTCTCTATCTTACTCGGTTTTGCTCTAACATTTTCACTCTGCGAGAGAAGCCACGCTACGATCAACCTTCATGCCGTGAGTGGAACTTTCTCTTTCGCATTGTAGCCCCCTTTCTACCAAACCAAATGAAAACCTTTGTGCTTACTTATGATCGTGTTCCACCCTCTCTATAATTGAATGTAGGAAGGCAAGATTAGCTAGTGTAGAGGATAAATTTGGCACAGTTAAATAATAGCAGCCTGAAAGGTTGTTTTGAGTGATGAGATGATTAGTTGTGCTAGGTCAAAAATGCTCTCATCGAAGACTTTATGTTGCTAGACTCTTGTTTTTCAAACCTCTTTCTCTTACTTGGATTTTGTTTTGCTTGAGGGCAAGCAAGGTTTAAGTTTGGGGGAGTTGATATATGTGGTTTTTGGAGTCCTCAAGCTCATCTTTTATCTTCATTTTAGCACTAATTAGGATGCATTAGAGTTGTTTAGGCTTGCTTTCGTGTACATATTGCATTTCAAGTGATAAAGAGGTATCATGCATCACTAAGGATCATCAAGGGCTAAAAGAGTAAAAAAATAGCTATTTTCAGGCCTCGGCATCGGCCAAGGATCAAGGAGCATCAACCAGGGCACCTCAGCATCGGCCAATACCAGAGGCATATCGGTCACCCCTTGACCGATGATGCACCTACAGAAGCCAAAAACCCTAGTTTATCCTCCTTTGCTCGATTTCTACCTTAAAACCACTCCTATAAATAGTCTATTAGCCTCCATTTTGGAGAGAGCCACCCTTAGTTTTCTCTCTAGTGTTCTTAGCTTATTTTATATCTTGTAAGACATTTCTTTTAAGGATTCAAGCTTTAAT
This sequence comes from Biscutella laevigata subsp. laevigata, assembly GCA_900406315.1. NCBI lineage: Eukaryota > Viridiplantae > Streptophyta > Magnoliopsida > Brassicales > Brassicaceae > Biscutella > Biscutella laevigata. The sequence continues at coordinate 9,171 of OVAU01001261.1, forward strand.
TTCACTATTTTATGTTATTGTTCTTCTTGTTCTTCTTAGTTTAATCTGAATTTGAAACTCAAATCCTTTTATCTCCTTTCTTGCAAAATTTCTACTATGATAAAACCATTGTTCTTCAGAGATTTGATGAGATCTGAAATGGATTGTGAGTAGTCTTCTTTAGGTGATTGATTTGGCTAGATCAGAGTGATAGATCTTAGGGTTTGGTGTTTTGGGGCTTAGAACCACAAGTATCTTATGCAATAAGGTGCTCTTAAGGCTTAGATGAGTTTGACCAATTAATCCTTGATATAAAGAAGGCTTCTAAACCCGAGAGGATTAGTTAGTTTTTAGTTCATGCCTGTTGCAATTCTAAAATGATGTTCTTGATTGCTTTAATATGCGGATGTGAGAGCGCGGTGTTAGTGCATGTAGGATAACTGTTTTATGATGGTCTTATGGGAAGTTATTGTTGCTTATGGGTTCTCTAAGCATGCGGACGCGAGAGCGCGGTGTTAGAGTAACCTGGAGAAAGGTTCTTCGCGCGAGAGCGGCTGGATCCAATTCAGAAATCTCTAGACCTAAGTTAACCTGAATAGATTAAATCAAAGCACCTAGATCTAAATTTATCGCCTGAAATCAACTGTCTGGTCAATTGCCTATTTTCTCCTTTATTGAATCTCGTTAATATCTGCTTTTCTGAATGCTTGCTATTTTATTGCAATTAAAACGACAAACTTGCTATGATAGAATATTAAGTGACAGTGTTTTATCCTGCTTAGACCTAGGATTGACTTTATGAGTTCTATTGTCTCTAGCAATCTCTCGAGATGGTTCAATATTTACCCCTCTCTTATCTCTTACTCCCATGACATTTTTGTATGCTTTTCTAGACAATAGGAAGTGGACAGAAAGAAAAAAGTTATGTTTGTTAGAAGTAACACCCGAGAGTGAGCAGAAATCGCTAGATGCATTTAGAGCTACTGCATATGATCCCAACGATGTTGAACGAGTTTGTTCCATATGACATATTGCGATCCAAAATCACCAAACAGTTTGGGGTTCAGAGGAGGGGGAAAGTACGACTATACATTCCACAAAACAAACAAGTTGGCGATTGTGGGGTGTATTCGTTGAAGTTTATTGAATGTTTGGCGCTTGTAATACCTTTCCATGGGATCAACGATGCAAATGTTTGAAATATACGGGTGAGAATGACAACAGAGATATTCGATATGAGAGGATATGACCCAATGTCGTCTTTTAAATAAGCCAACCATTTAGTAAACTTTTAACTCAGCTATGTCATTTAGAAAACCAAGCCGAGTTGTATCTGTATATAACTTAAACTATGTATAAATATAAGCCATCCATTTTGTAAACTTGTAACTCAACTGTGTCGTTCAGATAAGCCAGGCGTTTAGGATTTAAAGTTTAGGGTTTAGGGGTCATATAAATCAGCCAAACCCTAAACTATATCAGCCAACCGTTTAGTGGCCATATAACTCATCCATAAAACACGCTTTAAAACTCTAAAATAGAATGTAAATAATATGAAATGTGTTAATAAAGATCCTCTTTTCAATCCTGGGTAAATATTAATCAGATGTCTGTATACACTTTATTGAACTTGATTAGAGATAATGCTATTGGCAAGTAAGTTTATTAATCATATATGATCGTATATCTCTTTGAATAATGTTATCGATATGTATGTTGATCCTCTAACAATTACTTTAGACCTTACATGTAGATCACATATTTGGATTAATCATAGCTGATCATATATTCGAAAATCAGATCAAATGTTGTCTAACTCATAGTAAATCATACAATTGATATCAAATCAATTTTTTGAATATATGATCAAATATATGAATATTAACGAAACTATTAACAAACATAGATTACCTAGGATATTTATTCCTGTCTGTTGATAAGATTCGATCTAATGGTCCAAACTGTCCACTCCCTAACTGGCTAATCCACTAACACTCGAATCATTATCGTCTCTCGTGTATTAGAATCAATCCAACGAAAAAAATTAAACCAGAATAACTCAGCCGTAGTTGAACAATAAGTCCGCCGAGAAGAATAACTAATTGAATATAACCATGAAATGATTGAAACATAACTCAACCATAATAAAAGATCAAATCAGCTGTGATTGAAGTGTAAGCCAGCCGTAATAAAACCATAAGGATCCGTAAACATTAAATATTTTATACACTAACTAAAAAAATAATATTATTATGCAGCTATGATGTCTTATCAGGCAGCTATGATAGCTATGATGTCTTATCAGGCAGCTATGATGTCTTATTAGACAGCTATGAAATCTTATTAGGTAGCTATGATATCTTCCTCTTCGTCGTAAAGGGAGATGCGTCAACAGAGATGCGTCAACGGAGATGCGTTTCTTAACGGTAAGGGCAACAAATTCCTAATTCAAGACCGTTTCCTCTCATGGAGTTTGATAACGAAATCTCCAACATTCTTCTCGAGGACCATCGATTTTGGCTGGTGGGCTTTCTCAAGCCTGATCGACGGTCACTTGTCATTGTATCTTTACTGATTGACGGTCACTTGTTATTATATCCATCAGGCCGTGGATTGGTGGTCTTCTACTTTGCCGCTGCCAACACTCCTGACGTAGCCATAATCTTCCCCGGTGATCGGGTTCTTTGGAAGTGCTCTTGATGTAGCCAGAATCTTATGTTCGCGTATTTTGGAGTTTGTATCTTTTTTAGATCGTTCGATCGGCCTTCGAGCTTTTGTAATATGTCGACTTTGTCTTAATGAAATATACTTTCTATTTTTTGTTTCAATACACAAGAGTAACTCAGCCAAAATCAAACAGAAATCACCCGTAATTTAAACATAAGTCAGCCGTATAAAACCAATTCTTATACATAAATTAGCCGAAAAGAGTAACTCAACTAAATTTTAAAAGTAAATCAGTCGTAATGGAAGCAATGCATCACACAAAATTACACCAAAACACATCCACAACTAAACCAGAGCTCTGCCGCGTAAGAACAAATTCTAACCCATATGTTTGCCGTGAAGATTTAAGTCAATATTAATGAAGCCATAAATAAAACATAGTCAGCCATAATACAACCAGAAGTCAACCGCTAATAATAATATGGTCTCTTAAAATATGAAGTACGGATCCATGATATCTTAGTACGCAACAATAAAACCATAAGTCAGCCGTTATAGAAAACATATTTTTTGTATATAAGGCTTAAAAAACACAATTCAGCCTTTTAAGAAAAATTAGACTCTTAATATTTTATACACTAAATAATGTCTTATTCTTTCAAGTTCGATGTCTTATTAGGCAGTTATGTCTTATTCCCCCGTCGTAGAAGACATGTCTGACAGATCCGAGAGTTCGCAAAGTTTACCAAAGTTGACGGACGATTCCGAGATTTCGACGGAGTTTCCAGCGTCAAACTATAGCTGGCAAACATCGAGAGTGTACGAAGTACCAACTCATTGTTGGTGTGGTGAAGAAATCGTTGTGAGGACCTCGAGAACGGAACTGAATCCGTATCGGATGTTCTATCGATGCTCTTTTGCAGCTGACCTGACGGTATGATTGGATATGTTATTTCGTTGAGTACATAATTGGGCTTGGTATCATCAATTCTTATAGACTCTTTGAATTTGGTGAATGATAAGCATGTATTTAAATGGGTGGATGAAGGAGTTCATAAAGAATTGGAAAAGATAAACAAGAAATTGGCTAAGTGCTTGGAAAAGACAAAGGTTAAAAAATGCTTAGAGGAGGATATGAAACGAATTGAATAACTTGAGATGAACATCGTTAATCACTTTCAAAGCAAGATTGAAGAAATGGAATGACTTCTGATTAAGAAGACGATGTTATTGTTCTTGTTTTCAGTAGTTATTATAGTTACTGTAATGAAAGAAGTGTAATGTTTTAGAAACAACAATTACAACTCACCGTTTTAAAAACACTTGACAGCTGTTTAAGAAATAATTCTAATCTGCAAATCGGTTGTGATGAGTAAGTCAGCCATTAATAATAATATGGTCTCTTAAATGTCCTATGATGTCTTAATACGCAGCTATTAAACAAAAATAAATAATAAGTCAGCCATATTTAAAATATAAGCCAGCCGTAATAAAAACACAGGTCAGCCGTAGTTAAGAACACAAAATCTTTTTTCTCAAAATATTAACGCATCTCTTAACATTATACCCTGAATAATATTAACACTATAATAAAATATTAAAATATGAAAACATTAAACATATACCTCCCTAAATAATATCTCAATATAATATTATGAGATGTCTTATTACGCAGCTATAATGTCCTATTTGTCAGCTATGATGTCTTATTAGGTAGCTATGATGTGATATCACGAGGAAATGATGTCTTTTTACGTTACGGGTGTAAGAGGACGGGTCGGCACTAAAATCGAGTAAACATCGAACGCGGTATTTTTGAATTTCATATTTAACTGCTAAGTTATCTAGTTTTTATTTTCGCCGTGGCTGAGGTATGGGACATAATTAAACCAGAATCAGCCATACAAAAAATCTGCCAACCCGTAAATCAGTCGTGAAGCACTACACCGATATTTACTTGATGGCTCAGACAGCTTTGATTCCAAGGATGAGTTTTTACCCAAAATCATTTTCATACTTAAATTTTTGTTCACACATTAATCGTTTTCCTCCCAAAACCTACACACAATTGACTAATCCATAAGAAGTAAGAACTAGTATCATCATCTTGTGTCGTTGGTTATAATCAATCCAACATATAAGATTATTACAGTCTTTAACTTGTTTTTTCTTTTCCTTTCTGTTTTCTCTCTCTTCTTTTTCCTCTTAAAGAGAGATGCATTTTCTTCACGGTAAGCGCAACAAAATAAATATTAATTTTGGAGCGTTACTTCCCTAGACTCTTTTTCGTGTCTTGTCTCTGGCATTCTCGCCCTATTTCCAGAAAGGCTTTCTCATGGAGTCTGATAATGACATCTCCGACATACTGCTCGAGTACCATCGTCTTGTCATTGTATCTTTACCGATCGACGGTCACTTGTCATTGTATTCATACTGACGTGGATGCAATTCAGAGCGACAATGACTGTCGGGCCGTGTTTGAAGATAGCATCCAAAGCATCTCTTGCCAACCAATGTTTTGGCATTTGTGCCTTTTTTAGATTGTTCGATCGGCGTTCGAGACTTTGTAATCTGTCGACTTGTCTTAATGAATTATCATTCCTATCTCTTTGTTTCAATACCCAACAACCCTTGATTTCATGGGATAGCAAAAGGAATCGCTCAACGAGTAACTCGACCATTATCAAACAGAATTCAACCATAATTAAACATAATTCAACCATTATTAAACAAAAAAATCAGCCGTTAACAAACAAATTCAATTTCATAAATCAGCCGTTAAAAGTAACTCAACGGTAATACAACCAGAAGCCAGCCGTTTAAGAAAATCCATAATCCGTAAATCAGACGTATCAGTCAAATTAATACATAAGTCAGCCGTAAAAGAAACATTATAATACGTAAGTCAGCTGTAATTAAGTATTAAATCAGCCACAATAAATAACTAAGTCGTATGAGACGGCATTAGAATCCATAAATCAGCCTTAATTAATTATTAAATCAGCCACGTTAAACCAGAACTCAGTCGTACCTGAGTAAACCAAAACACTATACTCTATAAAAATGTTAATACATTAACACTATTTATTACGTTACTGATGTCTTATTACGTTACCGATGAAAGATAACTAGGAGCATCATCATGTGTCGTTGATTATAATCAATCCAACGGATATGATTATTCCAGTCTTTAATTTCGTTTTCCTCTTCCTCTTTGTCTTCTCTCTCTTCCTCTTCGTCTTAAAAGGATATGCGTTTCTTCACGGTAAGCGCAACAAAATATTCATTATGGAGCGTTTCTCCCTATACTCTTTCTCTTGTCTTTTCTCTGGCCTTATCGCCCTACTTTCAGAAGGTATCTTTCATAGAATCTGATAATGACATCTCAGACATACTACTCGAGGACCATTGTCTTGTCATTGTATCTTTGCAGGAGGTGCCCAAAGAATTTGCATAACAATACAGTTTGAAGAAAGAACGACTTAAGATAGTATCATGACTATCTCAAGCCTTTCTTTGTTCAAACCGTATCGTTTTTGATAAGAGATATTTTGCCTTCTCCTTATTAACTAAAGAGAAGACTAATATCTGCTTATGATCAAATGTAGTATAATGGTTAGATAACAAGTATCGAACCAATTTTAGGGGTTGATCACTCACTAATTCTATGGAGAGAATAGCTAAGTCTAGGCTAA
>OVAU01001262.1:0-15510 GCA_900406315.1 Biscutella laevigata subsp. laevigata
ACAGAGGATTACAAAGCTTTCATAAGACATATGCGATTACCAGTAATTCCTTTCCAGCTTTCGAAACGATCGACAGACGAAATGTGAGCTTCGATTTTGGAGGATTTTGGACGAAAATCGTGAGAATTCGATTTCGTATGGACGAAATTTTGGTTGAATGTGTCGTACGTAAATTGAATTCGATATGAGAGAGGTGGTTGAAGCTCGTTGGGGAGAGACTAATAAGCCATGATTCATAGGGGTATTAGAGTAATAAGCCATGGTGGAACGAGTTCTCGAGCAGGTTGGTTCACAATTAATCTCAGAGATATAAGAGTAATAAACCATGATTCATTTTAATTATAGTGGTATTGATGACACCACAGAACATGTCATGGCACAAGATAAAAAATTTTCTCTAAGTGGCATAAGAGAATTATAGTGTTGGTTATCAGTAATATTTATTCTCTTATTCATCACATTTTGCAATGGACACTAAATTCAACGACATTATCTTCCTCCCTAGACCTAAAGGTTTCTCCTCTCTCATATATAACCGGTCAGAGTTCAAATCACACCATAACCTGAAATCACCCAACTATGAATTAACCTGAACTCATAACGAATTGGCTGGTTCTAAAATAAACTACAATTACAGTTTTAGTTTGGGTTGATCTGGTTTACTGGTTAAACAAAAACCAAATCTGGTTTTTGGTTCGGTTTAGATCAGTTTGATTTCATAGAGCAAAAAGTTGACGCACTTATGAGTCAACAGTCCACTCACAGACTCTTTCATTGACTTGTCATCTTTCTCGTCGTAAAGGAGCAGATTCGAAATGGCGACGAGCTTGCCGTTTATCAATGTGACGGGTATCTCGTTGCCGACATCGAGTTTAAATCACCGGCGATCGCACATTGTTACACGACAGGCTCTTCCTGAATTCTCAGCTAAAGCAGTCTCTTCGCGGCGTCCTAACTTCTTTCCTACTTCACTATCGCTATTTCGTAACTGTAGCGACAGGTTTCTTTCGCCGGATTCGTTATCAGATGTATCCTCTTCGATCCGATCAGTGACTGTTAGATCGCAGTTGAGTACTCCTCTCATTTCTCCCAACGATCAATGGGGAATGTGGACTACGCTCTTCGCTACTGGGGCTTTAGGTATTTGGTACGCATCCACAAACTCTTTCTCTCTCTCTCTGATATCTAGAAACTTCGATCGTTAGTCTATCTGAGTCCAAACGTCATGTTGCTTCTTCCCTGGTACTATATTCTTATCACTTGCTTACTCTTGAGAAGTACATTTATTATGTGACCAGTTTTAATTTCTTTTCGGAAAACTCTGTTAATAGTTTGACTGTTTAGAAATGTTGTTTTGCATGAAATGCTCAGATTTTTACTTTTTTCATGGATGTATGATAATGATGTTGGGGTATCATAAGTGGTTGGCTTTTGAAAATTTTACAGGTCGGAGAAAACAAAGATAGGAAGTGCGATGAGTGGTGCGTTGGTCAGCACTGTAGTTGGGCTTGCAGCTAGCAATCTTGGGATCATTTCTTCAGAAGCTCCTGCTTTTGCTATTGTGTTGAATTTTCTGCTTCCTTTAGCTGTTCCTCTGTTATTGTTTAGAGCTGATTTACGCCGTGTGGTTCAGTCTACTGGAAAGCTTCTCTTGGCTTTTCTGATTGGATCAGGTAAAATGGAACCAGTACACGTCTCCTCCTGTTGTATCTTGCTAGTAATTGTGGAACCAAACAGCTCATAGTGAACCATTCAAACTCGCCTTTTGGTTCTGTTCTTGATTTTTCTACTCTGAATTATCAGAAAGTTTGATCATTTTCTACTTCATGTGTTTCGTGACAGTTGCAACAACGGTCGGTACACTTTTGGCCTACTATCTAGTGCCAATGAAAGCACTTGGTCCAGATAGTTGGAAGATTGCAGCTGCTCTCATGGGAAGGCATATCGGTGGAGGTAACATAATAACCACATGTCTTTGTCATCCAAGACACAATGATTTCATTTTCCAATTTCTTGAAATGCCAGTTTTGCTCCCTTCCTTTTATAGTGGCCTCTAAGTGGCATTTTGATTGTTTTTTGTTTTGTCCAGCCGTCAACTACGTTGCCATAGCAAATGCTCTCGGTGTTTCACCATCAGTGTTAGCTGCAGGATTGGCTGCTGATAATGTTATATGTGCTGTGTATTTCACGTCATTGTTTGCTATAGGCGCCAAAATACCTGCTGAAGCTTTACCGCCACCAACCAGTGGTAAGTCTGGTTGTTGCTGTGATGTCCAGTTTTTTTTAATTGGCTTCCTATAGAAGAATGGATCATTACCATGTGGTTCTGCTCCATTCCTTTTTCCATTTCCAATCTGGCTGGGTTTGCATAGATTCAGTTTCTGAATTCTGACTTAGATGTTGCTCTGCTGTGCAGATGCGGAGATGAACAAAGGTTCTGAAACTACAAACAAAATCCCTGTGCTACTGATGGCTACTGGAATTGCTGTATCATTAGCTATTTGCAAGGCTGGGGCTTTGCTAACAAAGTATTTTGGGATCTCGGGTGGTAGCTTACCAGCTATAACCGCGGTTGTTGTAGTTTTAGCAACTGTGTTTCCCTCCCCGTTTAGTCGTCTTGCTCCATCAGGAGAAGCCATGGCTCTAATTCTGATGCAGGTAACAAGAGTTTCCACTCTCTCAAATGTCGAGATCAATTGCAATCTTCCCAAGAAAATAGTAAATTACTTTGCTTTCAGGTGTTCTTCACCGTGATTGGTGCGAGCGGAAACATATGGAGTGTGATAAACACGGCGCCGAGCATATTCTTGTTTGCATTGGTTCAAATCGGGACACATCTTGCTGTGATATTAGGCATAGGAAAGCTGTTCAACATAGAGCTAAGGTTGCTGCTTCTTGCATCAAATGCTAATGTCGGTGGACCCACTACTGCAGCGGGAATGGCGACTGCAAAGGGATGGAACTCGTTGATAGTTCCCGGGATTCTTGCCGGAATATTCGGGATCTCCATTGCAACTTTCATAGGGATTGCATTTGGAGTTAAAGTTCTTAAGTTCATGTGAAGAAGAAGATTGGACTTTGCATCTTTGATTAAACAAAGAGAACAATCTTTTTGTCTTGTTGTGTGTTTGCGTGTAGGATTCCCTAATGGTTGTAGACTTTGGTAGTGTTTTTAGTTATAACTGAATCTTTGATTGTTGGCATTGTTATCATGTGAAACATGCATACTTAGTTATTAGAGGTATTCAAATTTGAAGAAAATTATAAATGATGATGATGATATATATATATTGAATATATGCAAAGGATTATCTTACAATTTCTAATTACACTTCGGGAAGACAACGGAGTTAGAAAATAAGTGAGTTTCAATGAAAATTTTACTTTTTTAGAAAGAAACAACTAACAGTCTAACACTAGAGTTTTACTTTGTTCAATAAATTTCAGTTCTAATGAAATAGAAGTAATTAGTTTTAGTAAAATTTCTTGTACTTTTTTTTTTTTTTTTTTTTTTCGAAAAATTTCTTGTACTTTGTAGATCATTTTTTGGTTCTTAGGAGACAAAAGTTATTATTTTTAGTAAAAAAAATTTTGTCCACAATGGATCAACATATTAGGTAAATTCATATAATGGGAGGAACAAATATTCTCGGAAACTCAAAGCTTTAAACGGGTAGTTGTGCTATTAATAGTTGTGCTATCAAGTGTTTAATCACGGGAATAACGTCATTTGTTAGTAAAGTTTGTTTAAACTTACATAATTTATATACATTTAATTTAATTTGTAGAGCAATTTCCAGCTTGTACCAAGTGATTATTTTTTTATTAACATAATAAATAAATGATAATTGTCAAGAAAAAATATTTGAATTTATTTGTGAAAATCTACTATTTTAATAAAATACTAGAGTAGTCCCCTGTCGCAAAATATATTTCTAAATTAATTTTTATATATAAATACATATTTTTCATGTTTAGACTAAGATTTATAATATTTAATCAATAAATTTTAATTTAAAGCATTTGGTTGACAAAAAAAATAAAAGTTTAAGCATTTCAATAATAATAAATAAATATTAACTTAAAGCATCTTAATGATATTATTTCAATTAATTATTAATTAAATATTTTTTATATAAATTTATAGATTACATCATTCTTGACAATACTTTAGATTTTAATTGAATCTTGGATAAATATGAATCATATATTTCATTTACTTCTCTAAATTTAAATTTATCTAGTAAATATTTAAATATCATTTAGTATCATCTTCAACATTTGCTTTATCTTCTCTGTTTAAACTTTTTTCAGCATAACATTTTTGTTAATATTTTATTTAGTATGGTTTGGTACAGTAATCAATAAAAATTAATTAAATATAGATTTGTTTGGTAGGTTTAATATATGAGATAATAAAAAAATAAAAATAAAATTATAAACTTGACATGTGACATCTAATACTCTCCGTTTTGAGGTTGTTATTGGTTTTAATATTTTAATGGATTTGAAAATTTCATGACAAATTCAGTGTTATTGGATATATGATTTTAAAATATGTATTGAAATAATATAAAATAATACATTTTTATATCATAATTTTTTTATTAAATATCCATAATTATTTTTATTTTATACTATAATTTCCCATTTTTCTTATACTTTATATATTATTTCATTTTTATATGAATGTTTTGTTTTTTATTATGGTAAAAATTTGTCGTGGTCTCTATATAAAAATGACCAAGAACATAAACTTTTTTGAACAAAAAGAACGGAAGAATCACAAGATCAAGTAAAAAATTCTTATAATCCATGAAATATTCAAAAGACTAAAACTTTGGTACATCTATTTCTAGATGGTGTTGCTCCATGTTTATGTGATTATAATGGTTTGTTCAGCAAGTTTACAATAAAACGACGAATTTTACCTGTTCTAATAAAAAATTTGGGTGCTTTAAAATACATCAAAAATATCTAAATGAAATCAGATTTTGAAGGCAAAATATCTAAGTGATATCGAAGTTCTTTTTTCCACTGTGGTTTGGGATGGGATTCAATAACAACGATGTTTACTGTTTCAGAAAAGATATGAATTGACTACATTAAAAATAAATAAAAATAATTAAAGGTTAAATATTTATATAGTATCGTAAATCAAAAAGTGATTAATATTTTTTATTGGCATCATCGAACTAAGTAAATTGGAGTAAAAGTAACATAATTATGCATTAGTTTTTGGTTAGTGTTAACCACTTACAACGTGTTTTGATGCTATAAAAAAATTGATGGTATTATTATTGTTATTAGATTTTTGTTAATATTGTTTATTTATTTATAGGTATATAAATTATAAAAAAAAATTATGACAAAACTTTTGAAAAGTTTGATAATCTGAAAATTATATTTGTAAAGAATATAGCAAATGGTAAGAATGTAATTAGTTGAGAGCTATCACTGCTGGAATATGTGGAATTGTATAACACCACCAAACATATGATTGTGAAGATTCAATGAAATTTATGCGACCTGATCAGTTTTTTAGGTAGCAGCTCAAATGACCATTTCTAAAAACTCTCCTTGAAAAAGAAGCATAAAGCTAATCAATTTAACAATATAGATCAAATTATTCAAAAAGAAAGTGTAGAAGAAGCTCATACTGAAATGAATTCTTTCACAGCAATCACTCAGAAACTCTTTAATTTATACACGAAAGAGAAGTAAGACAATAAAAAAAAAAGCTTATCAAAGAGAAGCAGAGAAAAAGAAAAATAATTTATGAAAAGTTATAAAAAAGTATCTAATTTAGAGAAAAAGTTCCTTATAATGTGGTTAAAGTGATTCACCAATTAGAAATGAAAGATGTATTCGTTAACATGTTTTTATTGATGAACTTTTTAGTTGGATCAAACGTAACATATTAGGATGATGCATTAATTATTTATTTTTAGATTAAATTTTTTTATTAATTTGATTACGTAATGTTGTTAGACTTATTTAAAGATTGTGTTTTTATTTATTTTTATCTAATAAAAATTAGGTTTTCTTTATAATTCTAAAAACCTAAAAAGTAATAAAAAATACGTTATTCTTATAATTCGAAAAAACCCCAGCAAGTAGTCACTAAATCATCGACAACAAATCATCTACGTTTAGGTAGCTATTTTTGTAGGAGGTACAATTAGTAATCATATTTTCTTTAATAAAATAATATGATAAATCATATAAATTTTTAATAAAACAACTGAAAATAAGGCATAGTCCCACGTAAATAAAATCAGACAAAAAAACTGAAATGCTTATCAATGGAAAAGAGGAATACCAAGTTAAAAATGTTAAGTTTTAAACAAAAATTTGACTTATGCATACAACTTTACCTTTTTATTAACTAAAATTTATGTAAAATAAAAATTTACCATTTGTTTAATGATAAAGAGAAGAAGAATATTGAAAAAATGTAAATTTTTCATGAAGAAAAATTGAGTTATTTATTTACATACAATTTTTCTTTTATATTAATTAAAATTTACATATAAAAAAAGAGAAGAAGGATCAGTGAAAAATGTTAAATCTACGTAAAAAGGATAGTGAAAAAATATTAAATCTACATAAAATAAACTAATATGTTTATAAAAGATCATCGAACATGAAAAGTCTATGCTCATCAAACCATCTCCTAAATAAGTGGTTAATATGTTTTTCCTATTTTGTTTTTTTAGTGATATTTTAATTATTGTATTGGCGTGAATCTCAAATTTATTTAGTACTAATTTGTATGAATTATTTTTTTTCTTTTCAAATGTACAATTAATTAAATGGAATCTACGTACGAAGAAAATCAAGAATAAAGAGAAAGAAATATGTTATATGACGATGAGGAATCAGAGTCTAATATTAATTTATTGGTACTTTTATTTTTCTCTCTTATGATATATTTGAAAAAATGTTACGACGAGAATTTAAGTCACATATTGAACATCCTATTCAACGAGAGATAACAAGAGTTGGTTAAGACTATATAGTGAATGTGTTAACGGAAGATCCTATTCATTTTCGAGAGTTGTATCAAATGTATCTAGAGAATTTTTTGAAGTTATGAGTTCTCATTCGACAGAAAACATGTTTAACTGATACTTATAAATATATTAGTCTTGCATCATTTCTCCTAGTAATTGGCCAAAATTCAGGGTATTGTTATACAAGAAATACCTTTAAGAGATCAAAGTTCATAATAAGCAAATATTTTTACTGAGTTCTACGAGCTCTCAACTAAATTGTATTAAGTTTAATGATTAAGACATAACTAACGTACTTGAAAATATTCAAGAAAATAGATTTTATTCTTATTTCAAGGTATATCATATTTTCTTATTCACGCTTTAATAGATAATATTAAATATAAAATTTACTCTTCGTTAGGATTGTCTTGGAACTATTGATAGTACACATATATTCAGGCCCGGCCCGGAGTTGTTTAGGTCTCAAAGCAAAAATGAGAAAAAAGGCCGAAAAAGTTGAAGGTAGGATTCGAACTAGCAAGCAATTACACTACAACCAGCTATTCTACCACTACACTACAAGCACATTTGCAATAATTGGGGCCGAAATATTATATGACCTTTAAAGGGCCGCAAGCTATTGCTTGCCTTGCTTTGCCTCAAGGCCGACACTGCATATATTTGCAATATATCTCAAAATGCATTGGTTGCATGTAATTTTGATCTCGGGTTTATATATGTACTTAGTGGATATGAAGGTTCTACTCATGATTCAAAAGTATTAAATGATGCTTTAACTAGAAACACTAATCGATTACCAGTTTCCGAAGATACATATGTATAGATTTTTTCAAATACTAATTTTTTCCCAACAAAATAATAAATATTTTGTTTTAATATCATTAAAATTTTATATTTTCGATGGTGGATTTGTAAATCATATAAACTTTTTAGCTCCCTATTGTGGCATTCAATATCATCTGCAAGAGTTTCTGGTTTAGAATCTGCTCCACGAAATGAAAAGTGTTGTTTAATCATCGTCATGCGTCTTTGAGATATGTTATTGAAAGAATCTTCGGTACTTTTAAATCTCGATTTCTCATTTTAAAATAAACATCTCATTTTCCTTACAAGACACAAACATAAATTGTATTTGCTTGGGTTGGTTTACACAATTCTTATGAAGAAGAAGAATTTGAAGAGGAAGTTAATAATAATGATGTTGAAGTTTTTGCAACCTAAGAACAACAAAGAGAACGAGACAGTCAACTGAGAGCAACAATTACAAGAAATATGTGAAGAGATTATGAAAACAGTATATGATCAAATAAGATATTTTAAGTTTTTAAAGTTACTTTTTAAATAAGTATTGTTTGGCAACACAAATAGTAATCAATAAAATAATTAAATATAGATTTGTTTGGTAAGTTTAATATATGAGATAATCAAAACAAATTAAAACTTAGAAAAATTGTGGGGTTGACATGTGGCATCCAATATTTATGTTATATATATAGATTTTAAAGTATATTTTTAAAATTAATATTTTTAAATAGGTTAAAATCTTACTAAAAATATTCGATAGAATATACTGTTTATTTGAATAAGCTAAATTTTTATTTTAAAACTTTTTTTGGCTGATTTTGAATAAGTCAAATTTTTATTTAAATTATAAATAAATATATTTTTATTAAGATTGTATGATTAGCAACATGAATTATAATAATCAAATAAAAATATAAATGTGTTTCGCAGTATGTTTAAGATATTAGATTTAAAAATAAAAAATAAGTAGAAAAATTGAGGATTTTACATATGCTTCCAATGATTTTCTTTTAATATATAAGAGGAATTTATTTATAATATTCTTTATATAAACATATTTTGAAGTTATTTTAATTATAATATGAATTGAAAAAAGATGTTAAAGAATTTTTCAAATCAAAAATAAATATTTAGATATTGGTTTTTATTTTAACTAAATATTTAATAATTATAGTTTAATTATTTGGTTTAATAAAAAATTAGATTAAAAGAACATAATTATACAATTTGGATGCTGACTAAACTACACTTACAATTCAACACTACGTAATTATTAGCTTATCTGTGAATTTATTTATTTAAAGATCTATTTTAGTTTAACAGAATTTATCCAAAAAAAAAAGTTAAAATTATTGTAACTATATATTTAAGAATTGAAATTAGATATTCAATAATTGATCGAGTTGAAACTAAATACTTACATATTAAAATTTTCTTTTAATATTAATATTTAATAATTATAACTCAATTTTTTTGGCTCAGCAAATAAATTAGATTAAAAAGAATTTTGCAATTTGGATGATGAATAAATCATGCTTCAGATTTGCAAGTCAACATTCAAAAAATATTAGGAAATATTTTAAAGATATTTTTCTTTAATATTTTATATTTGTTTTACAAAATATATTTTAATCCAATAAAATATATTAAAAATATTAAGTATAAAGTATTGTAATTATAATATCTATTGAAAGTAGAAATTAGAATTCAAAAATTTATCCAATTGAAGTTAAATATTTAACTAATTTTATTTTTCTTTTATATCTAAATATTTAATGAATATAACCTAATTGTTTGGTTCAAGAAACAAATTATATATAAAAAATTGGAAGTTGAATAAATCTTTTTTCGACTTGCAATTTAACATTCAAAACATATTATATTATTTATATAATTGGTTCATATTTGCCTATTTCTTTCTTAACCAAGGATTTTTTTAAAGAATTCAAAACATATTAGCTTATTTATATAATTATTTCTTACTTTTATATAGCTTTCTTAAGCAATGTGAGACTTTTTTAAAGAAATTTCTTGAATATTTTATATCTATTTAAAAAAATCTATTTTAATACAAAGAAATATATTAAAACATTAAGTTTAAGTTATTTTTTTGCGGACGATCAATTTGAAATTGTTTTAACTATAATATCTATTAAATTAAAATCAGGTATTCAAGAATTGATCCAATTGAATTAAATACTTAAATATTTTTTTGTTTTTAAAAAACTAAACATATAATGATTATAGCTTAACTGTTTAATTTAACAAAAAAATTAGATAAAAAATATAATTGTGTAATATGGATGTTGCATAAATCATGTTATCAAACTTGCGAATTAACATTCAAAACATATAAGCTTATTTATAGTATTGAGTCATCATTATCTAATATTTTTTAAAGCAGTGTAGAACCTTTAAATGTAAACCTGGTATCGGTTCTAAATTAATTAATCATGCTAAAAGAGTATATCATATTTCGCTACGCATTCATTTTTCATTGGTTTCTCCGACTATTCTTTTTTTTTTTTTTGCTACAAAAAAAAAACAATATGCAAATTTGATTAATGAATTGTTTAATAAGAAAACGCAAGTTAGAACTATGCACTAATAGTTTTCTCCATAATTTAGCAAATCATATTCGAATAATAAAATAATTTTAACAAAATCTCAGTTGCATCGCATGTAGACTTCAAATTTTCTATTCCCTCCGTTCCTCAATATATGAGGTTTAAGCATTTTATTTTTGTTTCATTTTAATTGATGTTTTCGATTTCCAATGCAAAAATTTAAAGATAAAAACTATTAATATTATGTAGTATGATTTTTGATTGGTTAAAATAGGTGAAGTTAATGGTATTTTTATGAAAAATAGATAAATTAAATGATGTTTTTGTGTTTTATTAATCAACGTGAAAAATTTTTAAACATCAAATATTGAAGAAAGGAAGGAGGATATAATATTTGATACCTTTGAATTTTGTTTTGTCATGTGATCCTTAGTGAAACACGCCAAAATATGAAACGATAATTCGTATATTTAATAAATAAAATACAGAAATGAATAGTATTAAATTAGTTGTCAAATTTAGTGCACTTGGCATACACATATACATTTATTACAAGCGTGTGTGAGGTCTTTTGTTAATTTCTTTACTTCAGATCGAGTAAATATACCAATGTCAACTGCATAAGATCTGTGAGTTTGTCATTAATGTCACAAGAATTTAATGTAGCTTTCAGTTATATTTTCAATATTTTAAGTTAGAGAAATTTATAGTTGATAAAAAAAAGTTAGAGAAATTTATAAATAAACAGTTATAAGGGAAAATCTAATTACATCACAATTCAGATAGGACCGGCTGTGTTAAACACTTAATTTACTAGATTTGAGTTATAAGGGATAATAAAACTTACGGTGAAATTGACTATGATTGCTGTAATAAACTATTTTAATAATATATGTATATTTGTATATATATATATATATATATTTTTTGATGGGGAATAAGAGAATATTCTTCAAATTTTTTTGAAATGATTTAGAAAGACTCATTGATAAGATTTGATGCGTTATGTTATGTTTATAAAAGTTACTACTACACCTTATTTATAGGTGAACAAAACAAATGAAAAAGTGACACTTCATTAATTAATTGTTTGATATTAAAGATAGATTATTATCATTTGTAATGACACATACAATTTTTATACATGCACCATAACACATCATTTACATGTGTTGATATCAATGATGAATAATCACTTTTATTCAACACTCTCCTTTGAGTATTCATATGTGTCTTCTACTACCTCGTAAAAATTCTTATTACGGAAAAACCCGTTGGGATAAAAATCGTAATAAGGGAAAAAGAGTGCAGTGATGTAATCTCCTCATAATATAAACAATTTTCATCTCTTCCTCAGAAGTTACGAAGATGGTGTATTCCGATACTTTGAATATGTTTTCTGAACGTTGATGTAAGAAGAGCTTTTGTGAATAGATCGGCTGTGTTTTCACTCGAGCAAATATATTGCACGTCTACATCATTGTTTTTCTCGAGCTCTTGGATGTATGAGAAGAACTTTGGTGTAATGTGCTTTGTTCGATCACTCTTGATTTAACCTTCTTTGAGTTTGGGGACACAAGCGACATTATCATCGAATAATATTATTGGCTCCTTATTGATACCCAATACCACTTGCTTCTGGGATGTGATGAGTCCATGACCTTTAGCCAAATTTATTCTCTACATGCCTCATGAAGTGCAATTGTCTCTGCGTAATTTGTCGAAGTAGCGACCAAAGATTGTTTTTGTGAACACGACAAAATTGCAGTTGCGTCATGTGAAAACATAACCGAGTTTTATTTGGGTCCGATAAATACTCTGCATCTACAAAGCCAACTAGACCAAAAACAAAGTTTCTATAATAAAATAATTCTAAATCAACTGTACCTTATAGACGAACTGTATCATGCAAGTAGATTAGTAACAAAAACTATATTCGACCTAGTACAATTTGCAAGATACATTAGTGCACCAATTGCTCTCATATAAGGCACTTCACGACCTAAGAGTTCTTTATTATCCTCACAAGCCTAAAATGGATCTTTAGTAATATCGAGTGATCTATTAACCATCGGAGTACTCAAAGGAGTTGTTTTATCCATATTAAAACGAGAAAGCACCATTTTGGTGTAACTTGATTGATGCACAAATGTTTCATCTTTAAGATGCTCAATTTGGATTTCAAAACAAATTTTTTTCTTTCCAGGATCTTTCATTTTAAACTCTTCTTCATATGAGCTCTTACATCATTAATCTTAGCCCTGGGAAAAAAAACCGAACCTGTTGTACCGAACCGGTTTTTCGGTTTTCGGTTCGGTTTCGGTCATCAATCGGTTACCAATCAGAACCAATTTGAAATTGATTTCGGTTCTCGGTTCTGATCGGTTCGGTTCGCCGAACCGATCAGTTAACCGAATAATTTTTTTTTTTTAAAAAAATTGAAATTAAACCGAAATTAAACCAAAATTAAACCGAAATTTTTAATTTAAACCAAAATACCCGAAATTAACCGAAAAAACCGAACTGAACCGAATCAACCGAAATTAACCGAATTACCCAAAATTAACCGAAATTTCCAAAATTAACCGGTTTTTTTGTTTAATTTGACAAATCGGTTAATTTCGGTCCGATTTTTGAAAAACCGAAAAAACCGAAAACCGAACCGAGATTTTAATCGGTTTGATTCGGTAAAACAATTGAAAACCAAAAAAACCGACCCGTACCGACCCAAACCGAACTGAATCGTAGGGCTAATTAATCTCCTTGTGAGCCCAAGTTATATTCAAGTCATCGATATAAACAACAATGATCACAAATCCATTTGAGGATTTATTAATAAAAACGCAAGCGTAAATCACATTGTCAATATATCCCTTTTCAACATAAAATCACTTAGACGATTATACCACATGCGACCAAATTGCTTTAATCCGTAAAGTGATCGTTGTAATTTGACTGAATCCATAGATTCTCTTGTAATATTAGATTTCTCTAGGATCTTAAATCCTTATAGAAAAATATTATTATTAATTGATCCATATAAATATGCAGTCACAACATCTATAAGATACATTTCTAAATTCCTATACTGACAAACTCATTAAGTATCTAAATGTGACTAAATTCATTACCGGATAATATATCCGTTCAAAATCTATTTCCGATCTTTGAGAAAAACCTTGAGCAACTAATCAGGCTTTATATATAGACTTCTGGTTCATAGTACCCCTAAAATAACATCTCTTATCGAGGTCGTTTATATCACCATTTTGTTGAATATTATAAGATTCAACATACAATCACAACTTAGTAAGGTTGCCGAGAACATAATTGATATCATTAATCCTTCATGGATTTATTCTTTATGGATTGTTGAATCCATGAGATGCTACTCAAGTCTTGTATATTTTGCCAGACATACCAAAATTTACTTTATTTCCTTGAAAATTCACACCCGTTTTTTACTTGAACTTCTGGTTCAATGTTTTCATTTTTCATTCGGGCTTAACATAGACTTGAGAGTCTCTTAATCATATTTGGCCAAAATTTACCTATTTCTACACTCATCCGCATAGGTAGTTTTATAATAATCTTCATTTACATAGTGCGATAAATCATTTATCTTGTCGACAATTATTTTTCTTTGGTTCTTTGGTTTCAGTGACATGGTTCTTTGGTCTCATTCAGGTACCTGATTTTATTATTAACCAATGTCAATGACCTCTTTGGGAGATTGATCCTTTTTCAATAAATATTTGTATTGCTTCTTTTTTCTTCTTCTTTTATCGAGGATTTTTATTCTTGGAGCTAAAGTAGTCTCTCACGTAGAGTTTTACATTATCAAGGTTTTATTTTAATCGGAGCATTTTCAGTTGGAGTAAGAAATCTTTCTCTCAAAGATCATTTGTATGGCTGACAGTCGAGTGACGACATTTTGTATATGAATTATCTTTTGAACTTCGGGTTCAAATTGATTTTTATGAAGATTCGATAATTCATTTTATTCAATCTCACGACTGTTTATATTCTTCATTAATGCTTCTTACATTTCATTTGCGACATGTTTTGAATAGTTTCTTTTAAACATATGAACTTCATGTTCTTGCAACTTATTCAAAAAAATTGTAATCTTATTCAAAAGTTTTGCAATCAACTAAATTTGATTAAGGATCAAAATTCATCTATAAGCATTTCGATCTACTCATCTCGATTTAAATCTCACTTTATTTTGTATTTAATATTATTGTTAGATTTCATATTTACATGTCAAACTTCTAGTCCTTCCATTTTTCTGGACCGTTTAACCATTTCGGAAGGTATTTCTATTTTAGGAGTTAAGCTCATTTTTCTCATTTCTTTTTCTCACAAAACCTATTTACATACGATTAGTTTCATTTCTCATTTTGTTTTCTGGAAGATGATGTTTACATGTCTATAAAATGGTCCCCTTCGCACAACATCACTCAAACTCGTGACCTCTCATCCCCTTTGGGAAGCAAATCACCAGTGACGCTGTCCGATTTTGGGTTATGGTCCGCATCACACACCGCCGCTCGAACTGGTTACCTCTCATCTCCTGTGGGAAGCAAATCACCAGTGACGCTGTCTGATTTACGTTGAAAACTCATATTTTTCAGGATCATACTTCTTTTTTTTTGTCAACATCATATTTTTTTCTAAATGATTCTCTTTACCATAATCAATATTGTTGATATCAATAATAAATAATCACTTTTATTCAGCATTTTTCGATATGTTGTTTATTTTTATGCGAATTTGGTATCTGAATAAAATTAAAAAGTAAAAGAGACATCAAGAATTCAAACTAAAATTAAATTGTAAGAGTTAAAAATAGAGTTTTAAAAATTGCCGAAGATTAAAAACAGATCCTTGAAATTCACATATCTATTATATTAAAGTAGAGTTTATCTACCACAAAAAGTTATAATGGACTATTTTATAAATAACTAGACAAATTAATTTAGAAATATTTATAACAAATTAAATTAAATATATATCTAACAAATAATATTGCTATCCTAACAACCATACGCCAAAAGTATTAGAAACAACTAAAGTGATAATTATCTATTCTATTAAAACAGGGTTTATCTACTTAA
>OVAU01001263.1:0-15505 GCA_900406315.1 Biscutella laevigata subsp. laevigata
TTATCGATTAATTAATACATCTCTAAATTAATAATTTTTCATAGTCACACCGTTATTAATTTATAGCGATTTTACTGTATTAAGTAGATGATAAATAATGTTTTTTAATAAATATTTTTTTAATTTGTGAAAACCCTTAAAAGTTATCTAAAAATAAATCTGTTAGACTGTTTAATTACATTCATAACTAAATCCCATTAAATTTCATTCGAAGGAGGAACATGATTAATTTTTTTTAAATCACATAATTTCAAATAGATATACAAATACTATTAATATCAGAACTTAACGTGATTTTTTTTCTTTAATCCTGATACAATTTCTATAAATTTAATTTGATCTCTCTTATCATACAAATATGTAAAATACTTTTGATAATCATCTATTTTGTGTGTTATAGTTTGGTATTGTACTAATTAATACTAATAAATACAGAATACAACTAAGCAATGAAACATAAAGTTTTTTTTTGTATGATCATGCCTAAATATATATGTATTAAAAAAAGAAACGTTTTGTAGAATAAGAAAAGAGAGAGAGAGCAAAAGAAAACGGAGGTTTTTGTTTTTGTTTCCCGGATCATCCAAAAGTTTGCTCCTTTTTCTCTTCTCCTTCCCTCTTTCGCCGTTCCTGCGATTCTNAGCAAAAGAAAACGGAGGTTTTTGTTTTTGTTTCCCGGATCATCCAAAAGTTTGCTCCTTTTTTCTCTTCTCCTTCCCTCTTTCGCCGTTCCTGCGATTCTGAAATTCCTTTAGCTTTAATCTTCATTCAGAATCGCAGCAATGGAGTTTCTTTTTGATTTATGATTTTCCTTTCTCGTTTCGGGAGAGGGCTTTCTTCTGTTTTCCTCCTTATTATCGCCGCCGTTCCGTCGACGGCAGATGGCCAACTCGCCACCTTATCCTTCGAATTTGGTGGATTGTTGGTCGTTTCATTTTCGAATTTCTACTGCCTCATAAATCAAGGAGAGAAAGGATCTGACTTTTCGGTTTGATTTCGATTGTATTTTGAATTTTCTGGGGGAATTTGTTGCCGTAAGATTGGGAAGAATGGTGAAAGGTTGGTTTTTTGTAGAGAAAGCGAGAAGATGCTTAAGAACGGTGTTCTTCATGGTTGCGATGTTGGTGTCGCTGTTAGTCTCGTCGTTACCTTTGCTTGTAGCCATCGGTGACGTTTTGGTGCCTAGCTTTTTGCTTTCGAGCTTTACGTGCTTGACGTGCTACAGCTTTAAGGAGCATCTGAGTCGACACCATTTCAAGAGCTCTTTGACTGATATTCCTCTCGTCTCCCTCGTCAGATCTTTCATTGTCATCTGTAAGGTTCCTCCTCTCTTCTGGGTTTTGCAGCAGCAGCTACTTTTATTTATCAATCTGAAAGTTTTCTTCTTTTTCATGAACAGGTGTCTATTCGCTATCTGATGGTCCTGCCATCTCGCACGGTCCTTACCTCGGAATTGTATCGCTATGCTCTCTTGTTTCAATTATTCTTCTTTCAGTAAAAGCTTGCGTTTTCACAGCAAATTCTCAACTTATCGCCGAAGCATCTCCTTCAAGGCAACACCTCCATCTCAAGAAGTCTTGGGGCATGCCTGTTTTGTTCCTTTCATCTGTGGTTTTTGCCCTTGGTCATACGGTTGTTGCTTATAGAACAAGTTGCAGAGCAAGGAGGAAACTCTTGTATCACAGAGTTGATCCTGAGGCTGTGAGTCCATTGCTTTCTCTTTCTTTCGCTCTATAGCTTTGTATTTGGTTTAACATTATTGACTGTGTTTCAGGTTCTTTCCTGCAAAAGCGTCTTCTCTGGTTACCAGAAAGTCCCACGCTCTCCCATTCCTTTGGTAGGAAAGGCCTCCAAGATTGATGGCGAAGCTAGACGAAAACTGCCTTTGTCCACGTCCCACGGTGAAGGAGAGTTCTCAATGAGATTGCTTGCAGATCTTGACAGCTTATTTGTTACAGTCCGAGGGCTCACTCTGCATTACAAGATTATCACACCTGCTTCCTCAACTCTTTCTCTTGAGGCCAATTCTATGCTCAATATGCCAGAGGCAATGGCGGGAAGGTTGAAGCTTGACAGGAAACTACTGAGCATGGTCACGAGAAACAAGCACAATCATCACCACCATAGAAGCTACAGTAGTCTGTTCAACAATTCTTCTTCCTTGCACGACCCTCTCCTAGATGGTTCTCCTACTTCTCCTCTTCTTTCCAAAGATATTCAGGAAGAAACGTGTCAAGAGGATGGCATGAATGTTTCCAATTTTGTTTCTATGGAACAAGCAGATGCGGATGAAGGCGGTCAATTTGGTGTCGTGTTGGTTCATGGATTTGGGGGAGGAGTATTTTCTTGGAGACATGTGATGGGTTCTCTCGCCCATCAGCTTGGCTGTGTGGTCACTGCATTTGATAGGCCTGGTTGGGGATTATCAGCGAGACCTCATAAAAAGGATTTGGAAGAAAGAGAGCTGCCAAACCCATACTCTTTAGAAAATCAGGTAAAGTTATGTTCATTTCGGTATTGTAACGCATGGGAGCTTTTTGTCTTTGCACCTAGACAGAAAAGTTAAAACTTAAATAATCTGTTGATGCTTTCCAGGTAGATATGCTTCTTGCATTTTGCCACGAAATGGGATTTGCTTCGGTAGTCTTGGTTGGCCACGATGACGGAGGCTTGCTTGCTCTCAAGGCTGCACAAAGATTGATAGCATCGGAAGATCCCATTAAAGTGAAAGGAGTGGTTTTGCTAAACGTAAGCTTGACGAGGGAAGTAGTTCCAGCTTTTGCAAGAATACTTCTACACACACCACTAGGAAAGAAACACCTTGTTCACCCGCTTCTACGTTCTGAGATAGCTCAGGTGGTCAATCGACGAGCTTGGTTTGATCCTGCCAAGATGACAACAGATGTTTTAAGGCTATACAAGGCACCCCTTCATGTAGAAGGCTGGGACGAGGCACTTCATGAGATAGGCAGACTCTCGTCCGAAATGGTGCTTCCAACTCAAAATGCATTGTCACTTCTCAAGGCAGTGGAAAACTTACCAGTTTTAGTCGTTGCTGGAGCAGAAGACGCACTTGTTCCCCTCAAGTCCTCTCAAATCATGGCTTCAAAACTCGTTAACTCTGTAAGTCGCAACATATATAGATAATCAAATGCAGAACTCTCGTCTAAGCAACTAACACTTTACATGTCAATAAACAGAGGCTAGTAGTAATCTCAGGATGCGGACATCTGCCACATGAGGAGACTCCCAAGGCGCTTCTTGCAGCCATGTCCCCATTCATCAGCAGACTTGTACTTAGTGAGTGAGTGATCAGTTCTTGTCGTAGCTCACAATCGATTAGTGTTTGTGTTTTTTTTTGTCTGCTCCAAAGGAAAGAAGTTGGGGTGATTTTGAGGTCTTAGCAGTTGTGTATTACTCTCATCATAACCAGAATTATTGTAACCTTCTTTGTTTTTTCTCATCTGGTTTTTTAATGGCTTCGAGTCTTCTATTCATCTGCCACCTGAAAGACGGCTGAGCTGCTAAATCTTTGTAAAATTTTCCGATTTGGAATACGCACAGTTTCAATGTGATTCTATCTCTTTGTTATGTATTACTCCTAAATCAAAAACCAAACCACCTAACAAGTCATGAAGCTTGAAGGTCTCTGAAGTGGACCGATCACCAGGGAACCCAATATAAACAACTCCATAATATAAGAAAGAAGAAAAGGTGTAGGAGAAGTGTCCACTCAATCCAGAATATCAGAGATGGCTGTCTTCTTAAATGGATCACCTTGAGCCATTGATTTGTTCAGAAAAATTTATCCCGCACTCCATTTGCTGGAGCTTTGGCGTTTATGTAAAGCCTGAATAAAGGCTTGGAACTGTCTAAGCCGAGATGTATACCCAGCTTCTCTCTCATTCTCTGGAATATCTTCTCTTTGTTGTGAATCTCTCCCCGCTTTGAAAGTAGCTCATCATCAGTTTAGAGTGGCTCTGCTTTGATGCTAAATCCTGATGAACTTCCCATGTCAATGCCTCAGTCCTGCAACCGTTTCTGCCATTCGTTAAACAAGATCCTTACCCTTTGATAGCATCTTATGATCTACATTGACATTCAAGAGAACGGAGTAAGCATTAGAAAAAGCTCTTCTATCCATCTTCACAATCTTCTTAAGAAAAATCTCCCTACTTCTTTTACTTTGCTGAGCTCTCCAATGCAGCAAGGGATTCCTCAAAGCGGGGTCTATCTCATTTCCTTCTTAGTATAGACACCTGCTGCAGAAACAATGGTCTTAAATTGCTCGGATGGTCTCTTTTCTACTGTTTTTCTACTAGCCTCAGATTCAATGAGGTCTAGTTCCAGTTCTTCTTCTCCTTCAGTGTCATCTTCATCAGTGGAAAGTTTTCCCTCATCATCCTCACTTCACTATCATCAATACTAGTATCTGGGCCTGACTTTGAACTTCCTATAGTTCTCAGAACCCGTCTTCGAGGTCATCTTCGTCTTCATCACTTTTAGTACCAGCACTGAGGAAATAGAGCATAAAGTTTTGGAACAGCTTCACATTTATCATACAGAATGGAATGTGATTCATTAGTGAAGAAGCTCCTGTCCCCCTAATTGTATCTCTTTTGAATACACAGTAGTACTGGCACATAGCGAAGTCTTTGGGTTCTGGAAAGTTTACAAAACGTAGGAAATTAAACACCAGATTTTGCCTCTATCATTCAATACCGGATTTAAATTTTTGTACTAATCTAGAATACATGTCTTCTTAGTCAATGCGATTTAGAGTTACCAATTTAGACATAGTAGTAGTAAACTTTCATAGCACTCTGAGCATTATATTCAAGAAAGGTGCAGCTTTATACACAGTAAATACATGTTTCAGGAAAGTAGATACCAGCCACAAGGCTTTGAAAGCTAATAGAAAGAGCTCAACAAAAGCCTGACTTGTATGTGGCCTACGATGGTTGAGAAGATCAAACATTTGATAATTCCCCTGTCTATTCAAGGACAGTAATACAATGGAGTTTTAGTCGATTCAGACATCAGATTTGGCAGTCCAGAGCCTGGAAGTTTTGGTCTCTGCTCCAGAAACAGTCATCAAGCTTCCCGTGTCAGACATGTAGTGATAATTGTAATTGATTCTGGTCACTAGATCAGCCAAATGAGGGAAGTGCCCCACATTCAGCTTCGAAGACAATACCTGCAAGTTCCCATTTTAACTAATAAGGCCTAAAATAGAAGAAGTAAGCAAAAAGTTTTAGATAGGTGGCCTTACTCTGAGGAGGAAAGCAATACAGTCCTCAAATTGTTTCTCGATGCGGTTTATTTCTATTTCGCACCTGGCCTTGATGGCTGAAACTGCTCCACCGCTGCTCAGTGTCTGTTGTATGGAGTAGAATTCTAGAGCTAAACCGAGAATCATGTTGATCCTACTTGCGATGATTGCCCACTATACAGAAACCACCAAACACTTGGTTTTGTAGCCATAAATTCAAACATTTATTATGCATTTAAGAGGTCAGGTAATCGTCCATTACCAGCTTTTCTTGAACTACAAAGCATTGCCTCTGAATCGATAACAAGTATGTCTCATGCACGTATATGACCTCGTCTAGAGACTCTGCTTTCACCATGGCTTCGCACAGTTCTCGCCATGCCGTGTGATATACCTACTTAAGAATCCAAATTAGCCCTCATCTGCTTTTTATCTTATTTAAGCCACAACATCAACTTTCAATTTTGCCAAACTCTTGCACAGACTAATATTACTCCCAACAAAATGATACTGTTATTATAACTAAGCACTCAGCATCAGACGATACCCTGTCCATTACGTATTGATGAAAAGCATCCACAAAGTTGAGAAGTTTTTGTTCCAGTAACCAGTGGTGCTTGCGGATTTTTGTTGCAGAGCCTTTACCCTATCATACAAAAAAAAACAAAGTCGCCAAGTTTATCAAACTGAACCACATCGTAATGATTCCCTTTATATT
Organism: Biscutella laevigata subsp. laevigata; assembly: GCA_900406315.1. NCBI lineage: Eukaryota > Viridiplantae > Streptophyta > Magnoliopsida > Brassicales > Brassicaceae > Biscutella > Biscutella laevigata. The sequence goes on from OVAU01001263.1 coordinate 5,991, forward strand.
TATCTGTACTGAATAAACTGGATTTGGATATCACATGAAGCACTCTTAAAAGAAAGAAATGAGTTCAAGAGATATCAAAGACCTTCCACATCCATCTTCGTGCTTTATCAAGCACATATTTTGCTCGCTTGACCTTCAACAAAAATCTCATCACCTGTTTTCATTAAAATATTTAACACACAGAACAACAGAATGATTCCCCACTAAATAGCTAGATAACAAAGGGTTACCTGGTTATACTTCTTAATGGCCTCACTATTGGCAATAAGCTCAAGCGGCCATGGCACCTTAAAATTTAAATAGTTCAGATCTTTAAATACACATGGGTGTAAGCTCATGAGATATGTCAGTACCCTGCACTTGAATGGAATACTAATTTGATTTCTCTAGACCTTGTATGTGAATCTGAGAGACTCCAGGCAATCTATTCCAAAGCTGTTAATGCGGCTTTTACGAGTCGAAGATAGGGGTATTACATCACCCTTTTCCTCTTTGTCTCTGTCTAAACAACCTTCTGTGGAAATAGATACCACCAATGAGTCAGGACTGCTTAACAGCGTGGCATCAGCAGAATTTCTAATTGATTCCTGTAAATAACCATTACCATTTCTAATTAAGTTTGTCTGAATGAATGCCATTACAAAAATAGAAAATAAATACATAAGCCAACAATTAACAAACAGAATCATTTTTTGAAGTGATAATAACTACAAAGATGACCAGCGTCTCTTCAGAGAAGTTCACCAAACCTGGTTACCTGAAGTATGATATTCAGCTCAAATTCATCATTAGATGACTCGCCTTTGCTCAACCTATTGAATATGACAGTCAGAAAATGCTGCAGAAGGTCCCCTGAAATTTTAAGGAGTTATTAAGTTTCCAGATATGACCCTATTGTCAAAGAAGTTGAAGCATATAAAACGTACCTGAACCTAACAAGTAAATGGCACGTAACACCGCAAGTTCGTGCATCAATTTCCAGTCATTCATTAGTTTTGACAAAATCACTTTCCCAATGTAGTCCACCTAAAACACACACAACTTTCAGAGAGTAACAAAAGTATGTATGCCAAAGGCACAAGGTGCAATGCCGAAGCTTAGATTACCGTACCTGCCTCCTGATATAGATCACGAAGCATTCCTGCATAATTACAACAGGAAGTGGAGTATCCCTTGGCTCTGCCTTTAGCATCCAACTGAGGATTCTTGAGGGAAGTGTACTATTCTTTTGAAAAGGTAAGAATTCTGACATATGGTGATTTGGCTTTTTTGTCGTTGATCACAAAGATTTCGCAATAAGCAACCAGACAATATTGTAGGAAAAAAGAGAAAAGAATGAGCATAAAATGATCATAAAATCATCCGTATCAACGTACCTGGAATGACGGAAGCAACGTGGGAAAGGGAAATAACGTTTCTATGATTTTGGTGTCATCTTGAGAAGCAAGATATTGAGATCTACCAAACTGAAATCCAAATTTGTAGTTTGTTCCGCTAAATCCGTTATCCGCCATGCCACATCCCTCAAAAACAGCACTCAACAAACTCTCATCATTAAGAGAGGGTAGACTATAGTTTTGTGATAAGTTCAAGACATTCCAAGCACTTTTATTACTTTCAAGATCCATTTTAGATACTGAAACAACAAGATTTTCATGACAGAACAACCCCTGCAACGAGTTTAGGGCAGTGTGACCAAATTTTTCGTCCTTAACACCAGTAACAAAACATGCACTCTGGTGTTCTGATTTGGTCTCCATAGCTCTTTTCTCTTGCACCGCACCGACCAACAACTTATACCACATTCGATCAGAGCATGTGAGAACTGGAAGATCTTTATCATCCATGCCATCCACCAGATCTCCACTTATATATGATGCTAAAGTTGGAGAAATTTCCCAATCGTCTGCCTCTTCTTTCCACAGATATCTAGAGACATGATCACCATGGTCTATAAGGCCAGAGAGTGTCAGACAAAAGACTTCAGACAAGGATAAGTCCACAGTGCTCCTAAAGCTGTTCTTTTTACCCAGGCGTATACCACAGCCAGAATTCCCAACATCATTTTGCCTACGGAACTGAATCTTTCCAGTATTTTCTGAAGACGTGGAAGGAATATGCTGCATCAGCTGCAGCGACTTTCCAGCAGAAACAATAGACCTATAGATATCTTTTATGAATAATGGACATAACACCCGAGTATTCTGGTCTTTATCTTTTTCGGAAACTAAAGACGGGTTGGAGTCATTTCCACTAGTTCCTTTCTTGTTATTTAGTGAAGTTACGTTTAATTTGGGGCTGAGCACCCTCGTCAGCAGATAACTTTTCTCCCAAAATTCTGCATCGTTAACAGAGACCGATTGGTTGGCTGTGAAAAACAACTGCGAAGAGCAAAAGTGAATCCTCAGCTCAACCACTTATTTGATCAATACCATACTTTTAATTAGCTAGCCAAGTACAAAATACTCGAAACTGAAGCATAAAAGGGAAGAAAGAAAGTCGTTGTTAAGTACAATGACAATAATACTTGCCTCTTCAAAAGGATCATCTAGAGTTCCTTCAAACAGCCATGAATCCAAACCCTCTATATATGGCAATAAACTTCCAGTAAAGATTAGCAACAGCATGTGAAAATCTTCAACCTGGTCCATATATTATCACCATTGCAATTAGGAAAGTGGCCAGTGACAAAGGACAATTCACAAAAACTCATGAAAACGGCCACAACCTCACCACTTTGTACAAGGCATACTTCATCTAGCCTCTTGTAAAGGTAATCAAGAACATGGACAGCAATTTCAGTTGTAGAAATAGTTGAATTGAGTTCAAAATAGGAATGAGGGAGTGCACCTCCTACAACTTGGAAAAGATATTCAGCCCCTGAACAAAGACTGATAAATGGAAAGGAAAAAAGACGAAGAATGTAAGTAAAGGGTTTTCTCTTGAACTGCGAAACAGCATATGATGTTGACAGAATTAGGCTACCTACCTCGATAAAGAACTGGTTAATCCCAGGAGGGTTGGAGTTACAGTAATACTAGAATTGTTGATCGTCACTTCCTCATCCAAAGCAATATCTCTGAGTCTCTGTTCCAATGCCAATTATATATCAGTCTCTCAGCCCAACAAATGTTAAAGAAGAGCCCCCCAAGAAAAAAAGTATAAGGAAGTAGTGGATGCTTACCTGGAGCCACGCAGAGACAGAGTTAGAAAATGCCATTAAGGTAGGAGGAGAGCTGGGAGAGGTATTTATTCCAGCAATGATAGACTCGACAAGCTTCAAACATGTTGCAGCATACAAAAAGCCAGAGAGAAGGTAGTGAAGGCTTGTGTGAGATAAATGAGAGACGCGTATCTCACTTATAGCGCGGAAAGTCTGCTCATTTTGGTCCCAGAAGATGAAAGGACTAGACAGACCTTGCAAAGCTTGCAATATACCTCTCACCTATCAACATCAGGAGAACTAGTTGTTTGCTGATAAGCAACTCAAGAAATCAAAGAAAAGATGAGAGTAGTTGTGGGGATTTACCAGATCCAANACAATATCAGGAGAACAAGTTGTTTGCTGATAAGCAACTGAAGAAACAAAAGAAAAGATGAGAGTAGTTGTGGGGATTTACCAGATCCAACTCATTCACGTTCACTGAATGTGTCCAAACTCTGCGACTGCAAATGGTCTCCGGGGTAAGGGCTTCTATGCCAGCGGGATCAACTCGAGGGAAAGACTCCATAATTGGGTTCCACTACCTAAAACATCACCAGTATAATCAGCTATCTAGTGGAGAGAAGAGCAAAATCCTAATTAACCGTAGCTAGCAAAGAGGTAAGCAGGTTCAGGTCACTCCGAATCAACCAGAAGTGAGAGATTTGAGGGAAACGATCGAGTCAGAAATATGCATATAGTATTAATATATTTAAGGTAGAAATATAACACCAAGGATCCGTGGCGCAATGGTAGCGCGTCTGACNCGTGAGAGATTTGAGGGAAACGATCGAGTCAGAAATATGCATATAGTATTAATATATATAAGGTAGAGATATAAGACCAAGGATCCGTGGCGCAATGGTAGCGCGTCTGACTCCAGATCAGAAGGTTGCGTGTTCGATTCACGTCGGGTTCAATCCTCCCGATTCAGATCCTAACTTTTTTTAGTTTTACTTTTCCACCCCTCGAATCTTTCTTCTATATCTTGCTCAAGCCCATATATAGGCCCAATATGATTTGAAAATGCGTTTTAAGCTTCTGTAATATTGACGTCGGAAGCTTCGTAACCGCCGATCGAACTCTGTGCTAAGTTTGTTTCAAGTTCCAGCACATTAATTCATCGTCTCCGGTCTCCCCTGAGGAATCTTAAGCGATATAGCTAAATCGAAGAAGCAAACAGAATCTGGGGGAAAGTGATCGAACGATCTCTTCTCAAGTTATGTCTCTCACAAGCGTAACTATGTCAGAGGATGTCTGGTTGACTTGCCTCACTCACGCATTGTCCACCGAGACCGAAGAAATCATGGGTCTCCTTCTTGGTGACGTCGAGGTTCCGACTCTTCTTTCAATTTTTCGATTTTTGTTTTCATTTCCGATTCGATTCGGTATGCCCTTTTGCGTTGTCTTCTCAATTGCTTCTGATTCTTCGTTACAACTATTGTTTCAATGAATTTATTACTGTGTCAGATGGGATTTACGGTTTGGAAAATTCCCACTTAATCAATCACTGAATCTTGGGTTAGAATATATGCCTTTGAGTTACAAATTTTCTTGTGTTCTCATACTTCATTGTGGTTTCTGGCATTGATTAGTACTCCAAAAACGGAAGTGCCACGGCTCTTATCTGGGGAGCATCGCCTCAGTCACGCTCTGATCGGCAGAAGGATCGACTTGAAACCAACCCTGAACAGCTGGCTGCTGCTTCAGCTCAGGCTGATATATCCTTGATCAAAGTTGCTGAAATTTCGTTTTCTGTACTACAGATTGATTGATCCACATCATGGTTTGGTTTTTAAATAAGAGGGTTTGCTAGTCTTCCTTATCTAACCTCGACACAGAATGACCATCTCAACGGGAAGAATAACACGGGTGATAGGATGGTACCACTCCCATCCTCATATTACAGTCCTTCCTTCTCATGTCGGTATGTATTATCATTGTAACTTTAGGAAGTAAAAGTATTTCAGCATTTGTTACCCATGTTTTAGCTAGTTTTGGGTTGGCCGGGCACATGGTTTAACCTTGTTCTTCGTATCCATGTCTTGCTTCTGCGCTGCAGATGTTTGGACGCAAGCAATGTATCAGCTCTTAGATTCTGGGTTTATTGGCCTCATATTTTCTTGTTTTAGTGAAGATGCATGCAAGGTATTTATTTGCTTTGAGTAGATTAGGAAGTTGAAACTTTTCAAAACCTTTTTCTCAGCTTTGGCACATTAATGTATTGGCCTAGTTGATGTTTCCAGGTTGGTAGAATCCAAGTTATTGCTTTCCAGTCTTCTGATGGAAAGCCGAATAGTACTCAATCAATGAGTTTGGTACTTGCAAACAAAGATTCTGTCATCGATTTAAAATCGTCATTAAATTCTCCAGACTCAGCAGAGTTCCTCTTCTGCTCGGGGAGACAATCCTGAGCTAGACACAAATGATACAGCTACAAGTTCTGGATCTAAGGTCTGAAACTCTCTCTCTTTTGCGAAAAGCTATGACATTTTACCCGATCCTTATGATAGCTGTCAAATTGTAATTTGTGAGACAATCATGGTATTCTGACTGAATAATTGGTTGTACACATACACATTGATGTTTGAACCTCACATGTGTGTATTGGTGAGTAGTTGGGAGGACGAGCTTCAGATTTTGGGGCTTTCTTTGTTAACAATGCTGAGGTCAACAGCACCGGGAGAGATGGAACAAGTGGAAACTACAGCTCAGTTACAGAAATTGATCCTATGGACATGTCTGAAAGCTTGCAAGAGGCGATGCTTCGTTCAAATTTGGAAACCAGGTTCTGGTCAACATGCACTTTTGGGCTATGTTAGAAAAGAAGTCCCACTTCATGTTTTGCCGACTTCATCTCTTCTTCAACTCGATTCACCTTTAGCATCTTTTAAGGATCTGCAACAAGTAACTATACGTGGAGGAAAGAGCAGCGTACCACCAATCCCTCCTGCAAAACACGAGGTTTTCTATTCATATTTTGCAATACTTCTTGTTGGTACCTACTCATAGAGATTGAGTGCAGAAGCTCCGTACATTTCTTGTCTAGATACGGGAAAGTTCATCCTCTTGCTTTCATTCACAACACATCAACATATCAAGCTTCCATATGCAAACTTATCGAGTACTGGTTAGTGAAGCTTTAAAAGTTAAAAACATTTGGTACGTGTTTTTTTCATTTGTTGCGTTTGACATAAATTGGCTTCATTCTTTTGCAGTTTGAGTCCCGCCATTAACGCACTTCAAGATAGACTGAGGGAGAACAAGATCCGTGTATGTTTCTCCTCATAAGCTTTCTCATGGATATTGCGCTCCTAGTGGGTTTAAAACTTGTGAGTTGGTGCAGTTAGCAATGCTGATGGATGAAGCTGAGGTTCTGGAAGCACAGAAACTTAAGGGAGCAGACACGAGCGGAGGACCATCTCATCCGGTTCAAGGTTCTGGCAGCCAAAGCAGAAGAGGATCCTAGAGATCTCCGAGTGAGGGCACATGCCTTCCAAGAGACCATAGTGTATATATACGCACATTCCTGATGAAATTGATACAGAATAGAAAAACGAACCTTGATTGCACATTCATGGGGGAAATGAGGATTATCCACCAAAATTGATTGCAAAGTTGGGAACATACAGAAGCTTCTCCACAGAGTAAAAAGGTTTTATGTCTAAAGGAATAGTAGAGTTCTTTCTTCAACCAATTCGAAATCTAAGTTAGTGAATATAGTCTCCTGTTCTGGGTAATAGTGACTTGGAGAAGGGCTTAGATCTGCAACATCAGATGATTTTCCTGTAGCTTCGTATGGAGAGAAATGCAGAAAGTGATGCGAGAATCAAGGTTGGGTAGACATGGTCGGAGAAACGGAGGTAGAGAAACCACCATCACACCACAAAGAAAGAAACAAACGAGGAAATGGTCTAATACATTTCTTCCATCCACAATGTTACTCTAGTCAATGATGTATACGAATCTAAAATCCAATTTCTGTGACTCTATCAACCCATTTAGCCCCACATGTTGAAACAAGCAATTTTCAGCTTGTGAATATGTTTCACGACCGAAATGTTACCTGAAAAGAGGAATCTGGAAGATGATGAGGAACGAAAAAGACGGAAAATAACGAAACCCATTTCTTGGAAAGAGCCATCGGATGTGTCGGAAAATCCAAAGAATTGATGACAGAAAGAGACACAACTGATACGAGTAACCTTTTTTGTTAACTTATGAATAATATCTAACTATGTTCATGGATTTGCAATTTAAGACATTTTTAAAAACATATATATATATATATATATATATATATAGATTGCGAAGGAGTAGAGAAAAATACGCAATATCAAAGTATGCATATGGGAACAGAGATCCATTTACTAGCACCAGAATCCAGATGACAAATATCATCATTGTAGACGAGAAGTAACTTTGAGAGAGAGAGAGTACAAGTGTACATGGAGCTGGGTATGAGTGAGATCTCATGTTCCTGTCTTACAGAGTATACAAGGCTATGTAAGTTTATATTCTTTGATCACGGACCAGACCTGATGATCCCACCATAAGATCACTCAACCTGTCAGCTCCTCCATCTGGCCCTGTTATATACCATTCACAATTAGATATTAGAAACACTTTCTACAATACAATGGACCCTTTTCCATTTTGTTGCATTCTGTATTCTTGCGGTTATCAAGGGAAATGTGACAAAGATCAATTCTTCACATTACACTTCACATTCTACTTGCATCTCTTCAGCTTTTTCAGTTATATAATTATCTTTTTGTAGTATTAGGAAGGCAGTAATCAAGGTTCTATCTAAATTTCTGTGAATTTGGGACAAGGTTTTTCCTTACAATCTTTAAATTTCTCAAGATAGTTTTAGGGAGGGAATAAGGAAAAGACTGACCCGAGCAATGAACGGTTCCGCATCAGTTCGTTTGAGGAAATGCATAGAGTGACGAGCAAAATTTGTTGTTTTGTCATTCAGCACTATTTCTTGATCGATATCATCTAAAACTCTGACCTTGATGTAAGGATCTTTTGGAGGCACCATATCCTTAGAGAAATGGATCAAAAGGGCATTACTCGTTACAGTCCACCAAGTGTTCTGATGATATCCGGAAGCCAGTGTGGTGGAAAAGAAGACTTACTACATTCAACTCGATTCCTACTTTTCCCATGTAGGATTTTAGAGCTACGGAATGGTTCTTGAAGTACTCCTTCTCGAGTGTGGTGAGCTTCTCCTGGATTTCAGAGGGAAGTTCGAGAAGTTGAAGTCCTACTCTCCACGCCAAATCACGCACAATTTCTGCTCGGTTGTACCTGCATAGCGACATCACTTTTACAAACCGTTTGTCCTGTACTCGTATTTCTTGATAACAAAAGAGGTTCTCACACGTAAGCCATGAGACAGCGCTTGTTACGGATCAAAGAAAGGTGATGAATAAGTGCTCCATAGTGGTCCGCGTTTCTGTTGTTCTGAACATCCAAACCTTGTTGTTGCATTTTCCTGTAAGTGAAAACATCAACCTCAATAGATCAGAAGTAAGTCCTTTACGTTGGATTGGCCAAATGCAGAAGCTTAAAGAAAGAAAAGTACATTATTAAGGACTGGATAAGATGGTGATTCTGGTCACATTCTTCGATTGTCTCGTCAAATAGCTTACTCTGTTAGAATATACAATAGATATAAGAACTATATCGTAACTAAGCCCACAAAGCAGAGATATGAGTCTGTGAGCAAGGGTAAGGTCAAAACATTCGTGTAGCTCAATTTCCAACTCTAGCCTGATCTAAAGTTCCCATTCTTTGCAGAATCCATATCTAAATTTCTTCAAAACAAGGTAGAGAGGCATTAAGACTTACGTTAAAAGGTTTGAGCTGGCCCTTGTCTCCGCTCGCAAAATCTTTCACCAGCTGATATCCTTTTCTCCCATACATGTCTACTTCGCTTGATTTCTTCACTTTGATATCTATTCATCAAACATAAAAATAGATGAAAAACTGTGCGAATGCAATTTCTCAACTCAGAAATTCCTTAACTCTAAATGTGAATCGAACCCAGTCGGTCGTGGATCAACTGAAACCGCAAAATCAACAGGATAAACAAAAACCCTAAATCTAATCGAACATACCACTGTAGAGTACTGTGGCCGGATGGATCTGAAATGTCAACTCTCGTCGCGGCGATGGATTAGCGGCAACTATTTTAGTAATTTTCGGCGGGAATCAAAAGGTTTCAATATCTGATTAGAGGAATGTTTCTCCCAATTTATTAGGAGGCAACTTCTCAATTGCCCCTAAATCGAAGAGGGAAATC
>OVAU01001264.1:0-15502 GCA_900406315.1 Biscutella laevigata subsp. laevigata
TTTAATTTCAACATAAAAATTACTTAATATAATAATTTCAATATTGTTTTAAAATTTAGTAATCTTACTATTTAAAATCTAAAATATAATATTAGTCTTAACAATATTGTTACTAATTAAATATTACTTAATTCTCTAAAGAAATTTTAAAATCAAACAATAAGTCATGTATAACTTAAAATTATANTATAACTTAAAATTATAGACTTTTTTAATATAATCTAAAATATAAACAGTTGATGTTAACCACAAAACAGAAATTAATCTGCGCTTTTGCGCAGGTACAACTCTAGTATTATATTATACTAGGAGTGTAAACCACGCGTACCGCGCGGTATAGGAAATTCAAAATTAATTAACATATTAAAATATAATCCTTAATTAACATGTATATTGACATATTTTAAAAGAACAACAATACTTAATATATGTTATTGCACAAATATGTACAATTCACTAATAAACAATCCACTTAAATTACAAATTAATACATTAAATAATATAGTAGAATCTAAAACAATTCATAAATTTTGAGGCAACCGATATAAAACATAAAACAAAATAAATTTTTTAATTATCATGCTGTTATTAAAAAGGTTCTTACTAATTTGTTATAAAATAATAGAAAGTTAATCAAAGCATACAATATTATATCAATAATGCTAAATCATTTTTGGACTATTAGTATTAAAAAATATTTTTCATTTGATTATTGACATATTATATAAATTTACATAAGAGAATTACTTATAGTTACTATATGATTTAGCAAAAACTTTAAGTTAGTATAGTTACTACTCAATCAGGAGTATACTTAATAATATTAATGCAATATAAACACATAAAAGAATTACTTTAAATTGGATTTTTTGTCCTTACTTTGATAGCTTAAAAAACCAATGCCAGAATTTTCAACTTAATTAAAGACCACTAAATTATCTTCTTTAAAAACATTTAAAATATCATTTCTATAAAAATATTAATTGCTTTAAGTATTCTCAAAACTACTCAAACTTACTTGAATTGTTTTGATGGGTATTTTCTAACAACAAAAAATTGTTAAACTACTGTAAACTATTTATATTTTGAAGGTTAGATTATTATTTATTAAACATATATAATATGAAACAAACGAATTAAATTGATTCCCACAATTACACAAACACAACTTAAACACATAGATTAAGGAACTTATATTCGAAACTAAACTCATAATATTGCAATTGTAATCTTCAAACATTTAAGTAAAGACAAGAATGAAAAATCGTGTTACTTCCAAGGGTATTTACGAAATTGTACAGATCCTGTAAATGGTTCTTCATATAAACTCAAAATCGCAATTCGATTTCATTGAAAAATGATTTATCTTCGTGAATTATAAAAAGACTGAGGTTACATGTAGTGTTTTTGCATTCGTTAATTTTTTAAAATTATCATTTACAACAAGATCGAACATACGACATGTAATGTGTTTGCATTCGTTATACGCAATGCTTAGGTTACATGTAGTTTAAGTTATGAGCAAACTTTGAAATATAAAGAAATATAACGATGCATAACACTAAAATGCAGGTTCGTGAGCGTCAGCAATCTGCGAATTGTCCTTAACAATCTCCATGTACGACTTCGTAGCGAACTTGATTATATTGTTTCCTGTAATCATTTGTCAAATAGTAAGGCCAACTTGTCAAAATAACATAAGAATGTAAGTGATGAATAACAATGAACAAAACCTTGACAATGTTTGTTGAAATCATCCAAGTCTTGCTTTCTTGCTAGGTAACCATGAAGTTGGCGATTTCGTCTGGAATACAAAGTTCGTCCACTTAACCAAGCGTTCCTATCCAATCCTCTCTTGACGAATTCGCAGTGAAGACTTTCCGCTGCGTAATAACCACCTTGATTGCTCTCGAAAATAAAAACACTTAGACCACGATGACCATATGGACCGTAAGCTTGTCTAGCCTTTACCACATGGTATTCCTTAAAGTAACTTAATATTTCCGCGTTACCCATGCCTATCCACTAATAAAAAGGAATAATTGTTTAACACACTACCATGAAACATACGCTGCATACTTAAACACCAATAATTGTAATACAAAGTAAATAAATATCAAACTATCTTATCAGTATCATTCTTCATGTCCAGATTAGTGTTTATAACAACTACCATTGGGGGCCATATAATTTCTAGATCCACAATCTCACTAAATAGCTTCCACTGACCATAAAAATGAGGAAGAGGGACTACAATAACGCCTTTAGACTTCATTAGTTGTTGTATTTGTTCCGCTACAATTCTATGCTTTTTAATTCGCCTGGATAGCGTCAACTTCATGTGAGAAATTAAGGGTTGAAGTCCGAATCGTTTTGAACCACCAGTCTTACCGAAACAGAAGGGACTATACCACGTTCATAACAGTTCACATATTTGACTATTCGTTAAACCTTCAATATCATTGAAAAAATTCTGAACACGTTCAGTAGACTTAACTTTCCTTTTCACTTGTTCTTGACCAACAACATCGTCTTCATCGCTTGATGAAGAATCAACGGAATCGTCAGAAACATCGTCTTAATCAGAAACGGGATCAACATTAATATTCTTTAACGCCGAATCTGTCATAAACATGGAAGCTCTTTCGTCGTAAATAGAATAACCCGAACGTTTTGTACCTAATAAGCTTTTAGGATTTTGTTCTTCGTCAGCCATAGAAAACCACTAAGTTTTATGACGGAGAAAGACATCTTACGATGTGGTGAGATTTTAATTTCGTCTCTGTTGGCCAGAGATAATAACGAAGAAGAATTGTTTATTAAACTTCTCTGTCATCTAATTCCAAGTTTGAGCCGATTGCAAGAGAAAGATAGGAGCTTCTAGCTTTGCAAATCTATCTTCCATACATCCCTTTCTTCTTATTATCCTGATCTCCCAAAAGTTTTTGCAGACATGTGAGCATTCAAAGCGGCAAACCCAAATGCCGTATTTGAGGACTTTATCATATCGCATTCACCAGGAGATTGGGAGAGCTTTGAACCTAAAATCACTGAACCATCGGCAGGCCCCATCACTGAGGTCTCGAAAGATAAATGGCCTCCTCAGAGTCGCCTTTCTCAACGAATGTCTGATCAAGGAAACTTGTGGAGAAAAAGTTGGAATGATGCACCAGCTATACCTGCCGAAGACCAAAAGCTTCTCTTAGACCCGAATCGTGAGGGAGAGAAGGTTTGAACCTTTTTCAGAGAACTCATGCTGATAACCTCTTGCGAGAGTTAGGTTTGACTTCAAACTCTTGACAAATTTCACAGATTCTTCATTACCTGGAAACAGTGCGGCCTCATCAGCTACTTGAGCAAATGGTCTACACAGCCTTCAGAGGATCAACCGACACTATTAACCAAATAAAATTCGGAGACGAGACAAATGACCTCTAAATTGGAGCAAGTTTACCGCACCATGAAATGTACTTTGGGGCTTTACAATATAATACTTTTCTCTCCTCTGAACCATCATTGGCCCTCTTGTCTCTGTATAACAGATATTCTGATGTAGGCAACAATCTTCCGGATAAAGCAGAAACCGTGAAAGACTTGAGACGTCTCTGTGTGGTCTTCGAACACGTGGAGAAGTTGGTAACAGTTGCAGCGTCTCTTCACAGAAAGTTCCTAGAAGCATCACGCCTTGCTCAAGTCATATTCAGCGACGTGTACACCGTTTATGGTCCGGCGATGGAAATGAGTTTAGATGATGAAGAGAAGAAAAGCAAGACAGTGAGTCATGTTCAACTAACAAGAATTTCTCTTTGGTGAGAATGTAATAATAACGTGTTTGGTCTTTGAAACACAGGTTATGGAAGTCAGTAGACAGGAAGTGAGTTTGAGAGAGAGACGAGCCATATCGAATCTGTTCTCGCCACCATCAACGAGTTAGTCATGGAGAAAAGTGTTGAGCATGGGAAATCTTCTAAACGGACACGGACCCATTTGCAGGGAAGTTATTTTCTCCACCGGAGACGATGTCAACAATAGAATGCATTGCGCTGCAGCTGCTGACGTGGCGGCCTCCGGTGAACGGAGTGGAGAAGAAATCGAGACACACCGAATCTACGTCTCTGGAACTTCAAACGATCTCCGCGTTGCACCCTCTGTTACTTCCTGCGATTTATGATTCTTTCTCTTACTTAGGCCATTGTTAGATTTACATTAACTCATACCTTCATTTAGCAAATTTTCTGCTTTAACAAATTTCTAACCGTAAATTTTTTGGTGACGTGTATTAATTTACACAATAAATAAAACTTTCTCACAGATACAATAGTTTTTTTGTTTTTACAAAAGCCAACCATTACCATAATTATCCAAAATATACATATATATAAATTTACAAAATATTTCACACTTTGTCCACCAATCAAAAAATTATAACATTTTATAAAATTATGTAGTCTATTCCACATCAAATCAAAATAATTTTTCAAAATATAAAATTCTATCATTTTTAAAAAAATATCTAAGTTTTATGGATTATTATCCACCAAATTAAAATTAATTTTAAAAATATAAAATCCGAGTGTTTTACAAAATCTCTTACCTTTTTTATTATTATCCACCAAATGAGTATAATTTTTCAAAATAAAAAATTGTGCCTTTTACAAAATTTCTCAAATTTTCATGATATTATCTACTAAATTAACATGATTTTTGAAAATATGATATAATGCCTTTCCAGTCCACTATTTTGCCACTGTTTCTTTGAATTGTTTGATTACTTTCATTGAATATAACGCAACCGAAAAGACCGAGTAATCTACGATTAATCTGTTAAGGTGTTAAATTAATCTGAGTAATTAAGCCATTGAAGATCTGAAGTGAAAGGATCGGTTTGTATCTCAAACATAGTTAACGTAAATGTATGGTTTTAATTATTTATAATTGTGTAGTTCGTGATACCCTTGTATTACTTTTATGCATTTTGAGTTTTTGTTTGTCATGTATTTTGACAAAAAAAATCTATTTGTATCTCTAACATTGCGAGATATGAGAACCTATGGAAGAAATGAGTAATCTTTTGAGATGATCTCACAATATAGAAAACTGGAACAAACTCTCCAGCAACTCTGATTCTTCCACTTTTTACTGCACTAACCTACAATGTCTCAGCAAAATAAAAAATCCACAAACATAATAATCACTAATTCCTTTCAAAATCAGTAAAGCATATGAAAGAACATACATAGTATTCACGAGGACGGCCTTTAGAAGAGTCGTGTTGGTGAGGTCTCAAGGCCTGAAATCTTTCAGAAGATACCTTAATAGCAGCGTCTCTTTCTAGATCATCCCATGAAATTTGTTCCACATTGTTGGTTTCTTCCAACCCATTCTCTTCACTACGTTGCAGGAATACACAAGGAAATAAATTGATTTGCACAAGCACCAACTCTCGAAAATCTCACGAACAATCAAGGATCCTAAAATGCATCGATATAACTATATAGGTGACGTCATTTTTAACTCTTTTATCTCTTTTTAATTTCTAAAAGTTTCCTATTTATTTTCTAAAAATTTCTTATTTCTTTTTCTTTTATTTCCTACATTTTTCGTCATATATTCTTATATTGGCTTTTCAATACGTTTTTATTTTTATGTGAAAACATTTTATTTTCTTTTATATCTTTTTAATATAAATTTTCACATTTCTATTCTTTTTTCTCTTTTTAATTTCCTTCATTTTCGTCATTTATTTTTATAATGGGACACGTTTTTAATTTTTTTCCTCATTTTAATTTTCAACAATTTTCTATTAATTTCTTTTGTCGCTTTTAAATTTCAAACAATTTTCTATTATTTTCTAACATATTCCTCTATATATAGTAGCAAACTACCGATGACATCATCTTCTTTTGTAGGAAAAAAGTAATCTTACAATTGATATTTTATTTATTTTAGATGTTGCTGATGTTATATTTTTATCAGAAAAACGATCTGAATTTATTGATTTATTTAAATAATTGTTTTTTAGTTGTTATCTAAAAATTTTTTTGGGTCTCGAGAAAGTAATTCATAAAAAGTTGTCACTTTTATTCTTCTTTTTATTTTTTTTATCCAGTTATTCAAAACAGTCTTATTGACATATATTTATTTATAATATGTGAAAGGTTACGTTTTGTCTAATTGGAAGTTTTTTATTGTTTAAACAAATATTTATAATAGTATGCAAGAAAACTGTGAAATTATTAAAGTTTTTATATTTAATTTAAATCAATAATATTTAAAAGGTTGTTGTGGTATAGACAATTTGATAAATTTTAAATCGATTTTTTTATTTTAGTCGATAGCAATTTTTTAGCACACATAATTTTTTATTATTATGAAAACACGTGACATACCTTCTCAAAATTATAAATAACCTGATCTTTTGCAATGGTGTACGGTCAGTCTGTTAGAAATTTTACGTCATACACTCGTGATGCAGAAAAGGAAAGTATGTTCTCTTATTAAGTGTTTTTTTTTAAGATCTCTTAATAAGTTTTAGTTTATATCAATTCTTTTATTTACTTATTTTTATACTTATGGCATGTTCTGTTTTTCCGATCTTTTATAGTTTTGGATTTAATTGTGTGAACTCGACAGAGATATTGTTCACACACAATTGTTCATCGGTAGGAGTAGAGAAACTTTCTTGTTTGAAATCATGACCTAAATGTCCTTCACATACTGCACAAGTGATCTTTCTTCTCCCATTGTGTCTTGCCATAAGAGTTAAGAAAAGCAAAAAGACGTTCGTGCAAAAGAACGTAAAGTGGCAGAAATATAGCGCAAAGTGATGTGTCAACGAATGTGATGAATTGAGAAAGACATTTTCTCGTGTAACGTGAAACTCGAGTTTTTTTTTTTATAACTCAGGTATCCCAACTTCCTCGAACAAAACAGGAGTCCACGTGTTAGCTATCGGTGACCCGATCTTAGTACATGATAGTACTCATGACTTAATATTATGATACGTAGTTTAATTTTAAATTATTAGTCATGTGATTAATTTTATCTACCAATTAAGGTTGTGTCGTTATATTCTTAACTATAGGTATCATCATACTAACATCGCTGCAGGGATCATATAGAACATAGAAGATTGAATGAGCCCATAAGAGATTTACTTTTTAGGGCCGGCCCTGGCTATGATATCTACGTATGCACGTCATAGACACACACAAGATGCTCTCTTGTTGTTTGATTGATTGTCAGTTCCTCCAAGTGATGTTACATTCATCGGAGTGCTCTCTACTTGTGTGAACGTAAGTTTGGTCAATCAGTGCCGTCGATATTTCCATGAGATGAGTTCATTGTACAAGTTGGTTCGAAAAATCGAGGATTACACAAAATAAACGGCAAGAGATGAAAACGCTTGAGAGAATTGAAAAGTACACTATTGAAAAGAGTAAACAAAGTTTTAAAAATGAGACACAACCTTTAAGGATAAAAAATCTTTAAGATTTTAAATTATTTTTTAGTTTAAGAATATACTATTAAGAATAAAAATATGAAATCACTCACTTTTTTAAGATTTTTAAAATTCAGACAATAGATGAGAAATGATGATAATAATGAGTAATAAATGCATAATAAAAATTTTTATTGGTATAATCAATATAAATAAAGTCTTATATATTTAGGAAATTAAGATACACCTGAAGAGAATTGAGATAACACCATTTTTAAAGTCACATATAATCAGAAGTAACGCTAATAATTATAAAAATGCGTTCAAATGATTTTTCTTAAAATTAGGAAATCTATTATATTTTTTTTATTTTTTATTGTCTCGTGGAAAACCTTCAATATTTTGAAATTCTAAAATATAAGTATTGAGAATAATTAAAAAAATCAATAAATATACTCTAATAAGAATTATGTAAGTTAAAAAACAAATGAATTATTTAAATTCTAAACTTTAGCAAAAAAAATTAAACTTTAGCAAAATAACCACAACTATTCATCCTTAATAGTAACATATATTAAATTTTAAATTATATTCTTAACCTCAAAATATATTGCCTAAATATAGAAAACGTTTGAAAACTAATATAACTATTCTATATTTTTTATAAAAACAAAATTAAAAGTTCTATATTTATATAAAAACTAAAATTTACAACCAAATGAAAAGCTATAATTTAATTATTTATATGACATTGTTGTCAAAATATATATATGACATTATAAATTCATACAAAGAGTTAGATTCTGACAAAAATTATACATACTTGCCAATCACATTTGAAACAAAATAGCATAAGTGGTTATTGAAATGCCCTATCTTGAGAACATCTAGAACTGGGAATGTTAAGTGGAGCACAAGTAAGGATCTGAAAGGTTAGTGTGGTCACGGCTAAATCATGTCACCTTTGAGTTCGACGAAATAAACTTGTATAGAAAGAGAGCCTTTGATTTTTATTCGGTTCGGGTAAAGACTGACTGATTTTGAATTTTATTAAATGATTGTACAAAAGACCATGGATATTGCTCAAAAGTTGCTACTCCTCTGAAAAAAGAACCAAGTAACAATATACACATTACATGTGATTTAAGTATATACACAGAATATAACACAACTTATATTCCGGATCGGTTCGGTTATTCTAAAAAATCAGCGACACAATTGGAGTGCAAAGGATCACCATCAACAACGTTATTATAGAGAGACGGTCTTCCATCAAAATAAGAGATTAGTCGTTGAGAAGACCACAATAACGATGTCTTAATCTCGCCACACATGTTTCAATCACTCTTTTAAGCATTTTGTCTCCTTTTATCATTGGTTGCTCCACAAATTCCACCGCTGAAATACAACATTAAAAAGCAAATTATCTTTCGTGCAAAAAAAAAAAAAAAGAGAGCAAATTATCTTAATGATCATGAAGATGACTGTAAATCTTCTTATTTGTGATTTACCTTTGCTGCTTTTGAGTGGCTTACTCGCTTATAAAGAGAGAGTGGACAAAAAATCTGGGTATACAACTTCCAACCAATCAATAGTCAGACTGGAATTGCTAGCTGCTAACAAATTGGACAACTTAACACCAAACGTATTAGCATCATTGTAAATCTCCATTATCGGTTCCCATTTGTGAACACTGTTACAACATACATACGAAACAATCCCAATCAACCTCCCCGATCGTTAAATATGAGACAACACAAAGTAATAATTGAAATGGTCAGGTTAATCAACAGAAAGGATGCACATGTCTACAGGGCGTCGGCGTGAATAAAATATTTGATATACCACATGAAGCAATGGACCCAACTGAATTACCCTTTAAAAGGTTTCAAATGAGCAGATATCATAGTTTTCTTATCTAATACAGTTCAATGAAAGTCAATAACCTCTTGTTCAAAAAACCATAAAACCAAAAAGAAATTAGAATGTTGCACTATCTTGATAACTCAGCATGCGTACCAGGTAACTACATGTAACATCCTATAATCCTTACAGAAACGAATCTACATACTGTGGAGAAGAATGAATTGAAGAAGAATTATAATCTGCCTACCTTCCAAATGGAACAACTGCACACAGGACATAAATTGAACCATCAGTTAATAATATAAAGGCCTACACGATTGAAGGATTTGGTTAAGACCAATACATGTAATAACAAGCCTTTGTTTGACAAGACAACTAAATGAAAACAGTGAAATCTTCGTCA
The DNA here is from genome assembly GCA_900406315.1 of Biscutella laevigata subsp. laevigata. Lineage (NCBI taxonomy): Eukaryota > Viridiplantae > Streptophyta > Magnoliopsida > Brassicales > Brassicaceae > Biscutella > Biscutella laevigata. The sequence continues at coordinate 9,711 of OVAU01001264.1, forward strand.
GTTCTCAAAACTGAAATCTCCCAGATTGAACTTACAGTAAATCTATCCCACAGATAATCTCCTCCAAAACTGAAATCGGCAGGAAAAAATGAAGAAGTTGTTCTAGATCTTCCTGGTTCAACTGGCTGTAAATAATATTCTTGCTATGGTAGCTCAGCATCTAAAGACAAATCGAAAAGCCTAGCAAAAAAAATTTGCAGCCGCATGTCAATGAAAATTGCTTTACAATAAACCAAAACCATCTTACATCAAGATAATATGGCCCGTTTTACACTCCTGATTAGTAACATAGTATGGCATTACATGCCAAAAAAGAATTCATGGCACTACATCTACAACCTTTGTTACTGAATTTATTTTAGAATTTTTCCAAATTGATATTCATCAATATTGACATGTACATGCAAAATTCATTACCAACCCAAAAGATTATTACCTTGAAACTGCGTTCGAGGATAGAAATCCCAAATGGGTGTCACTATCAGGGTGCCACAACGCTTGTAACAAGTGTATGGCACTATCACCACTAGAATAGATTTCTGAACCATTAGAAACCACCCTTCAACTCATAGACAAGTGATTATAATGTATAAGCAGAAGACCATCAATTTAAGGTAACATGATAATCATGGATATAGATGCATCTTACTAAACCATCATTCAATCATTACCTGCAAATGACAGTGTCTTCAATCACAGAAGCACGTCCATATAGGTACATCACACATATACCATCTAACCCGGCTAGAAGTATAGTTAATCCAGACTAATTAATGGAGATTTTGTTCACAGTAAATGGTCGTTGAATATCTGGTTGCATCACCTACAATATCATTTTTATCAAAACTTATAGTCAAACGCAAGTTTAGTACAATCCTTGGAAATTCCGCACAAGCTATGATTCATTTCTATAAATCATAATCCAAATCTTCCTAAACCTAATATCCAAAGGCAGTAAACAATGGCACTAAAAAAACCGTTTCCAAATAAGAGAAATCTATTAATCCTCATTTTCTCCGAATTAGCGACGAGTACGAAAAAAGAGCACAAAGTGAGATTGAATACCTTGGAAGGGACTGCGGCAAGTACGGAGGTTGGTTCAGGTTCACCCAAGCGAATAAACAATCGATGTAGGAGACATCGTTTAGAATCCCAGTAGTACAGTCGCGAGTCTCCATCCCAATCCATGAAATTCTTCGGAAAGCGCTGTGAAACGCTTGATTCATCCTCCAGGGAAGAGGGAAGAGAAGACAAAACGTGGTGGCTCTGGAGAGGGATCCATTGATTGGTCTCGGGGCGTGGGAGAACGCCGTGAAGCCGGCGTGTCCTCTGTTTCGGGAAGTTAAATCTCATACTCGCTCTCTCTCTCTCTCTCGCACTTTAGTGAACCCCTCAATGTGGAAAAGTGAAACAATGATTTTTCATAACATATTTATAGATTCGAAAAGCACCGAACGAAACGATGCAATAACGAACGAACGCATTGTTTCACAATCAACAGAAAAACAACGATTCGCTAAAATTAAAAAAAGAAAAAAGGAGACGATTCGCTATAATGACGTCATGTTACGTTATAGGAAAAAATGATGACGTCAATATGAGATATTGCTATTGTATATCGATATTACTAATATTAGTTAAAATAATCGAATCAGATACAAACATTCTTAAAAAGAGACTCGCACGAGTGTCGGTTTTTGATGGTCTAGCAACTTTCGCCCGTCTCTCTGTTCTAGAGCCTTCGCGTGGCGATAACCCAAATCAGAAATCTCTGTTTTTTTACTCAAATCCGTCGCTTTCTTTTTCAAATCTCGCTGTCAGAGTGATCAACCGAAGCTACTCAGATGGATAATGAAGTTTGGAAGTCGTTTCAAAAGCTTAGCTTGGGAGCAGACAAAGAATCACTTCGTCTCTCATCCTCTATCTTGCAAAGGGAGGAGGAAAACCGAAGTCGTTGCCTAGTTGTTAGAGGTCTCAACCCAGCATATCAAAATCCGAAGTGGATGCGTATTATACTGCCGAAAATATGGAGAATGGAAGGAAAGGTTCGAGGGCAAACGCTAGATGATGGTACAGTTCAATTCTTCTTCAATACAGAGAAGGATATGCAAACGGTGTTGGATGGAGGACCGTGGAACTTCAGAGACTGGTTAGTAGTTGTGGATAAGTGGTCCAATCGGAACGAATCCACTTTCTTGAAGCTAATAGAGCTGTGGATTCAAATATTAGAACTGCCAGATCAAAAAAGGGATCCAGAGCTTGCTAAAGAGATTGGTAGCTCCTTTGGTAAGGTGACTGATACTTATATTCGAGAACCCACAAAGACATATCCGGCTCTGGTCAAGGTGAAGGTCTTGCTAGATATTGAAACCAAGCTTATCTTTAATAGACTAGTAGTGCTGGGAACAGGAGAAGAACCAATAATGCTAGGGTTTGCTTATGAAAGAATCAAAAAGTTCTGCAGAAGGTGTGGAGGCCTAACTCACTCAACAATGTTTTGCCATGAAGTTCTCGGTCCAGTGAATATTGCTGCTGAAGTCCTTCAAGAAGTTGGGGTGGTTCCGGAGATGCAACCCAATGATGAAGATCAGGAGCAACACCTAATTGATAGTTCAGCTGATAATAATCTCATCGATGGAGAAGGTAGTTCGCGGAGAGCTTTTAAGGGTACCAATGTGGATAAGGATGTGGGAAGCTCTAGCAGTCGAACGGGCAAGCAGATACAGCTGCAGGAGCAACAAGGGCAGGAAGAAGGTTTAGGATCTCTGCANAAGGGTACCAATGTGGATAAGGATGTGGGAAGCTCTAGCAGTCGAACGGGCAAGCAGATACAGCAGCAGGAGCAACAAGGGCAGGAAGAAGGTTTAGGATCTCTGCATTGTAGGGGAACTAAGCGCAAGATGATTGAATACCAGTCTGAGGACAATGATAAGCCGAATAAATACCAGAAAGAGGACCTAAGCGACAATGATGGTTTGGTGGTTCGCCTCAAACCACCAAAGTCACCATGAGGATCATGCATTGGAATTGTCAGGGGCTGAGGAACCCCCTGACAATTCGATATCTTAAGGATATCATGAGGGAGTACTCTCCTGATATCATGTTCTTCGTGGAAACTAAAAATGTAAATACCTATGTACAGTCTATCGGTAATCAACTCCGCTATGATAAGTCTGTTTGGGTAGAAGCTAGTGGATCGAGTGGAGGGTTAGCTGTTTTCTGGAAGTCCCAAGTGAACTGTACAGTGGTGGTACAGCCTTCTCTCTACCATACTAAGCTCAACATCATTGATGGAGATGCAAATTTTGGTATAAGTTATATATATGGCAATCCGGATAGATCAGCAAGACTAGTTTTTTGGGAAGCCTTAGCAGAGGAAGTTACTTGTGGGAATTTTCTAAACAAACCATGGATAATGCTAGGAGATTTCAATGATATAAGCTATAATTCGGAGAAGAAAGGGGGGCCAGAGAGACATGAGAGCTCATTTCAGATTTTCAGAAAGTTTCTAAGTGCCTCAGGTATGATGGATATCCCAGTTAGAGGTGGAAGCTTCACTTGGATAGGAAACAGATACAGGCACATAATCCAATCAAAAATTGATCGCCTAATGACAAATTCGGAGTGGCAGCATCAAAACCAGACAGCAGAGGCATTTGCTCTAGAGTGGATTGGATCAGACCATAAACCACTTATTCTCAACACAAGATCCAACACTCATCAACGCAAGAAGCTATTTAAATATGACAATAAATGGCGGGACAATGTTGATGTTAAAGAGTTGATCAGAAATACTTGGCAAGAAGCAAGCAGCACATATCCTCCAAACCAAATCAGCAAAGCCTTAAACCGGTGTAGACGCAACCTTGCAAGATGGAGAAGAAGCTCATCAATAAACTTCTGCCAAAGAATTCAGGAACTAAAGGTAAAAATTAAGCAAGAATTTGATAAATGCCCTATAAACTTTACGAGTATTCAGGATCTTAAGAAATAGCTTAATCAGTGCTACAAATTGGAAGAGGAATATTGGAGGACCAAAAGTAGAATGTTGCGGCTCCAGGCAGGAGATAAAAATACTAAATACTTTCATTCATAGACCCAGAAGAGGAGAAATACAAACCGTATTCTCATGCTAAAGGATGATGGGGGAAATGAATATCACTCTCACAAGGATATCAAAAGAGTGACAGTAGATTACTTTACCCAATTATTTTCTGGTAATGAATTGGATTGTGACTTGCAGGCGCTTCAAGAGCTGGATTGCAGGGTTACCTTGGCAATGAATGAGAGACTCACTAGAGAGCTAGAGATGCAAGAACTAGATGAAGGACTCTAGCAGATGAATGAAGATAAGTGTCCAGGTCCAGATGGTTTTAACGCCGGATTCTACAAGCATCACTGGACAACCCTTAAGGAAGGTGTGTTTAATTGCATTGACACTTTCTTCCGTACAAATCATCTGGATCCGCAAATCAACCATACCCTTATCTGTTTGGTCCCCAAAACAGAAATCCTAATATGGTAAAAGACTATAGACCCATCAGCTTATGTAATGTGGTCTATAAGTTCATATCAAAAATCCTAGCCAATAGATTAAAACCGTATTTGCATCAGATCATCTCCGAAAACCAGTCGGCTTTTATCCCTGGGAGGTTAATTACAGATAATGTTTTGATAGCCCATGAGCTGTTTCACTCTCTGAGAACGAAGAAGCTTAAACAACCCTTTATGGCGGTCAAATTAGACATAGCTAAGACTTTTGACAAAGTTAATTGGGGTTATATAACCTTTATCTTAAGAAAACTTGGTTTTGCAGAGAAGTGGTGCTAATGGATCTACAAGTGCATATCAACAGTTTCCTACTCAACTCTCATCAACGGATCACCTGAAGGATGCATACTACCAAAAAGTGGAATCAGGTAAGGTGATCCTCTATCGCCGTATTTATACTTGCTCTGCTCCGAGGGTCTATCCTTTCTGATTAGTAAGAAAATCAAGCAAGGACAAATGAATGGTTTTAAAGCCAGCAGAAATGGACCATCTATATCTCATATGCTTTTTGTTGACGACTCAGTTGTTTTTTGTAGAGCTAATATGGAGGAATGTCGCCACCTCCTTGATGTCCCAAAATGCTATGGTAGGATCTCATGGCAGAGGGTGAACTTCCATAAGTCAGCCTTAGCGTTTGGAAAAGGTACCCCTCCAAACCAATGTAGAATGGTTGCTAATTCTCTAGGGATAAGTAATATTGGAGGCTTTGGAAGGTACTTGGGTTTGTCGGGTACTATTGGCCGGAATAAAACCTCTTGCTTTGATTACGTGGTCCAGAGAGTAAGTAAAAGGGTGGAGAGTTGGTATAGTAAATTGTTATCACCGGCTGGGAAAGAAACTCTAATAAGGGCAGTGTTGCAAGCTATTCCCACATATTGCATGTCCTGTTTTTTGCTTCCGGAAGCAGTTCTCAGGAAGCTGGAGAAAGTAATTAGGAGGTTTTTCTGGTCGTCTTATAGTGACAAAAGTAAGGTGCCATGGGTGCCTTGGGATACTATCACTAAGTAAAAAAGAGACGAAGGTTTAGGGATGCGGGATATCCGACTATCTAAAAAAGCTTTNTCAAAAAGAGACGAAGGTTTAGGGATGCGGGATATCCGACTATCTAAAAAAGCTTTGCTAGCAAAGCAGGGGTGGAGGATCATCCAGAATTCAAACTCTCTATTAGCCAAGGTTTTTAAAGCAAAATATTTCCCTTATACTTCTGATGTCACTCAGGTTTTACCTAAGAACAGCTAATA